>CM018077.1:70723113-70813113 GCA_008658365.1 Alca torda
CCTCAAGCCAGCTTTCCTTTCCCTTGCTCCATGTTCATAGCTGCTTTACATGGTTGCTGTGATTTCAGCTCATACCGAAAAACACCCATGGGGTTGAAAAATACCACCATCCTACAGAATAGGTGAAACTCTTCCACAGCTTCCTCTCCTGCTCCTCAGCTCTCAGGAGCCACTGTGCAGTTCACAAGAGACATTTTTAGCAGAGAAGTCTCCTCTTTTTTTTTTTTTTTTTTTTAACCGTAGGAGGCGAGAGTTGCACCCCACATTGGAAACTATTTCTCTAGGAGGGGCTGCCCACACATGCCAGCGTGGCTTATTGCCCCAAACTTTGCCATGCCAGTAAAATGACAGTCCTTTCTCCACTTCATGCCAGACTTCTTTACCTTAAGGGAAATACCTGCTTAGCACAACAGCACAGCCTGTGTAAAATAAACATGTTTTAGGCTGCACCACTGCTCCCTTTCACTTTTCTCCCCTTTTTGTCCCCAGATGCCAATAAAATACTCCTCCTTTTGGGGTTTCCTCCCCTCTGCAGCCGTTGGGTGCTCTTCCAGCTCACAGCCCCCAGGCTTAGGTTTGGTTACTTACTCTAGGGGGAATGGCGTTTGTCAGTTCTAACGCTCGGTGTTAAACCGTACCATTTAAAAGCAGTTATAACCTTAAGTGCAATTATTTAATCGCAGCATTTAGCAGATTACAGGTTGAAAACACTATATAAACATCAGGCTGGATTTTCAGGCTATGCACTTAAAGGCAGGGCATGGAGATGGCATTGCCTTGCCGTTATCTTTCCACCCATCACCCATGTCGTTAATGGCAGCAAATAATAGCTACAGGGGTTGCTATCATCTCCTCCATCTTGCAACAGTGTCACAGCCTGTTCCTCTGTCAGCAATTGCTGGAGGGAAGTGTTTTCTACAAAAACCTCCACCTACTTTTGAGATGCCTTCTCACACACCTCCATGCTAAGGATACCGGGAAGGAGTGTGAATAGTCAGCTGTGTGCTCAAGACAGCCTTAAAAACCAGTTGATGGAATTTGGCTATGTCTGTGCAGGAGGCTTGGGGATTTAATAGCCAGTACAGAGGTCCATGATATTGCAACTTGCCTACCTCCGCCTCCAAACAGCTTAATTTACAGGTATGTTTGTGCTATATCAACTTCTCCATTCCCTTTCCTCAGTGAACAGAACATCTTCTGAAAAGGAAAGAGGGTTTGTGAACTGATTCTTGTTTTCAACAACTGATGAAATCTTTCCAGTATTTTTTTTGGACACTTTTCCACCTTTCAAACCAGATTGGTGGGGGCTATTCTTATGACTCAAAGTGCAAGGCTCCTGCAACGCTTTGCTTGCTGGGAAGCTGAGGTAGAGCATGAGGCCTTATTTGGAGTCACCCCACCGGCCTGTGACGGAAACGGAAATAAAACCTCTGATTCCTAGTTCATTGCTGTTTGTTAGGCCACTATGTGTTTCACATTGTCGTATTTCCTATGATGGACAATATCCTAAATTTTATCATCATTAGTAGTAGCCTGTTGTTCAGGAATAGGCCGTTCAGTAACTGCTATATGCGTTCCATCGTTGCTTTTATATAGTGAAGACCTCCTATTGCTCTTAAATGTTATAGTGATGCAGAGGAATTTTCTTACTATGTACTCGGATTAATCTGATTTTCAGCCAGCCAATTGGTTGCTGCAGCTTCTGCTGAATTTTATCTTTTTGATTCTATGCTGACTCTTTGCTGATCACTCCTATCACCTTCATTTCTTTCTGATACTGCTTGTGAAATTAAGGTCATCTAACAGTAGTCTTGTCTTTGCCAAATTGTGCAATTTATTTGTGCCTGAAAGCACTCAGTGTTTCCTTGTGACTAAATTCAACCAGTTCTTCTGCCTTTTTTCCCCTCAACAAATATTTAAATTGCCAGAAATTTTCATGGTGGCCATCCCAATGGGAGGTCTAATAGTCAAATTTGCCTAGCAAAAATGTCTGGGTTTAGGTCATGCAAACCTGCAGTGACAGGAACCTATGCCTACCAATTGCCAGGCACCTGATCTCAAGGTGAGCCAATATTAGCTTTTCTTTTATCTCCAGAGGGGTTTAAACCCAAGACGCTTTGTAGAGTGCCCTAATGTCTGGGTTGGCTTGGTAAAGTCTCCGCCCAGCAAAGGACTTCCAGCAAACCGTCATGATGGAAGCGCCAAACCTCCAGGAATTACGCCGTCTTTGGCTGAAGGCAGAATACAAGGGCAGCTGCTCCACCTCAGAGGGATGACGTATGTCACAAGAAATCCCTTAACACAGGACTACTGTACTTAAGATATTATTGTAGGCCTGCAAAGCACGTTAGTCTATTTTAGCATTTGATATATTTTGTCCTCAGCTGCCGTGATCAGAAAATGTGCAAGTGGCTTATACGGGTTTGTACTTAGTGTTCACCGCAGCCACCGAGCTACACAGATTTGGTCCAGCTAATCCTGGGAAAAGCCCTGTGGGATGGCACTGCTCACATTTCTACAAGATATGTAAAATTTCCAGCCTCAACATGCAGAAGGGAATATGTGTCAGAACAAATTAGACTGTGGTCTTTCTGGGGTGTTGACCATGCATGTGGGCTGCAGATTCCAGGCACTGGGGCTTTTTGAGCATCGTCCCGCTATGTGGTCTGCCTTGCACCTGGTGGTTGCATGGACACCTTTGGAGACTGTGATGCTCTGTTGCTTTTGCATGGAAGATGAAAGAAAGGCTAATTGTGTTCTCCTGTAGCCTGCACACTTGTACAAAGGCTAGAGGTGGTCTGACCCTAAATGTTGATCATTCAAGTTGAAATTGTCTCCAGATGACAAGAAGCATTCATTTCCCCCCCCCCATTATCCCCAATACACAAATCTTTTTCCAAAACCAGATTATCTCCTAAAATCAAAAGCTCTAATTAATTCTACCATTTTATCTGCAACAGGCTCTGTTAACATCTCATATCATGCTCCAATAAATTTGCCCACAGAGATTAACAATATTTGAGGTGGGGGGGGAAAAGGGGGGGGGGGGGGACAAGGAGGGGGAAAAAAGCTCTTTTGATTGAAGATCAGAAACTATTCTTCTAATTAGCCAGGGTACAGCATGGCATTAACATGGCTGTACTGCTTCTGGGAGCAAATTAGTATCTCTATGTGGTGGTCTGCTGCACCACCTCCTAGCTGCAGAGCGAGGTTGGATGTATCTAACACAGTGCTCTGTGCTTCCTACGGGGAAAATCCCACTGTAAAATACAGAGCAGTTCTGCTCCTTATCAAAAGCTAAAGTAGAGAGAAGACTTTGCTTATGGAGTGGTTACTGCCAAAGGTAGTTCACCTGTGGCAGGACAATATAAGCCCTTTCTCACTCAAGTGTGTCACTGGGTGAGGACGTTGACCTGGGAATACAGGAACAAAAAAAAAAGGGCTTTGTGAAGGAACCACGTGGGATAACAATTTGATGATAAAAGTATCAGCAAGCGCATCAAATTCAGTCTGTTTACAGAGAACTAGAGGCTGAAGCTTTCTGAAAAGGATGTAATTTCATTCCAAAGAGATGCTAGTTACCCACTGGAGAGACAGTAAGCACAAAAAAGCAGGCATCTGCTGGAAACTCATGTTTGTGCTGCATGTGAAGGAAATAGGAGCTTGTAACACGGGCTGTGTTGGACAAAATGATTTGCATAAAGGATGGGACCAGAAATATGAGTCAAAACCCTACCCTTTTTTTCTTAAACAATGGCAAAGTTTATATCTAATAATTCAGGTTCTGTGTATGTGGTTCCATGCTTTCTGATTCCAACAGGGACTTGAAATGGAAATGCCAAACCCGTTATGCAGGGCATGATGGATCACCATGTATGCATAGGAATAAAAAGGGTTGTCATTGGAAGTAATTTTGCGTTGAATTACACAATGTGTAATCCAATTGAAATCAGCAGAACGGCACAAGGTGTAATGTAGTGTGCAAAACGTGATCCATTGCATGCAATTTCAGCAACAGGGATACTGTACCACTCATCTAAGTAATGTGCTAAAATTGAATTTGTGAAAGGTAGGGAGAGAAGAATTGTGAAGAATGGATGCACTTTATAATTGGGAAATACTCTTTCAGAACATGACTGAATATATATTTTTAAGGCTAATTTATTGCACTTGGAAATTGTTTGCTTCATAATAGTGCTGTCGGACCCTCAAAATTCAGCAAGTTCCCTTACTTGGAATAGTGTGGGACCTGCCAAGCCTGCCAGCCTAGGAGCTCTCGGTATCCATTTTTCCCATTGACATGTGTCATGTTATCTAATAGTGTTCCTAAATGAACTCCATCATCATCATCAGTAAATCTTTTTCTCATGCCTTCGACCAACAGCATTTCCCCAGGAAAAGCAGCAGGTCTTGCACTGGCGTCCCTTGGCACGGTGCCCTCCGTTGCCTGCAGGGGAAGAAAAAAAAAAAAAGATAAAAAAAAAAAAGAAAAAATTTCCATACTGTACCTTTGCTTAAACAGCAGCAAATGTGGTAAGTCTTCCAGGAGTGGCGTCGTGGGCCGGGGGTGAAAAAGGGTGCCGTGAGTATGGTGCGGCATTCTTCAAGTGTCGGGGAAGGCGCAGCATGGTCTGCACTTCTCAGGCTCATGAACGGCCCCTTTGCCGGCGTCCTGTCAAAGCTGACAAGTGAGTTTATTCAAGGCTTGCAATATAAACATAAGACACAGTTATGTGGTTTACTCATTACCTACCCTCTCCGCTGAGGATAAGGAAAATGACATACGATACCTTTAGAACTTCTTTAAAATGGAGAAGTCACCCGTTGATGGTAGTATTTAACTAGCTGTGTTTTCAAGATATAATCTACTGTCTGGTCACTTGCTGAATGCTCTTCAGTTTGAGGATGCCATTAACACCTAATTTTTCATTGAATTCTGCCTAGTACTCTTGAAAACTTGAAGCTCAATGCAAAACACCCTACCCCCCCCACGTATTTGGTGATAATCTGGAATAATTTCATACTAAGGAATCTTGGTTTAGATCTACATCTAAAATAATATAGGTAATATTTAACTATACTTATAGATTGTTAGATGTAAATCTAAAAGAGTGACAATATGCCTTAATTAGGATATTCAGCTTCTATATGTAACCTAGATAAGCCTATATAAATTTAATTAAAGGCATTTGTAATGGCCACGAGCTGAGGTCAATGTAACAGATATCATGGTTCAGTAATGACAATTAAAAATCCAAACTAAAAGTATAAATTCTGATTAACTCATAATCAGTTTTTTTTTCTTGCTGAAATGAGAACTGAGACTTAATGTTGTTTTGTGGATTACATATTAATTCAGTATGTTCTTCAAAACAAGTTTTATTTTTAACATTTTCATAACATTTAGATGTGAGTAAATCTAGTAACACACAATTTTGCAATAAGGCCTCAAAATATTTCCTTGTGAAAGTTTCAGACTTTCCCAAATTATTTTCCAGTTTTAAATTATTGTTTAAATCAACTAAGAACCTATAAATTCACTGGAAATCCAGTTAGTTTCTTACTGTCCATGAACTCACTTTTTACGCAGCTTTGGTGGATGATTTTTATTTTTTTGCACTTTCTGCATTATGTGAGGTTTTTTTTTTTAAGGGGATAGGCTTCTTTCTCCTCTCTTATGCTGTAGTTGGTTTAACTGATTTTTTTATAATTCTTTATTGCTTTTTTCCAGTAGTGCAGATTAGAAGCAAAGGCCTGTATCTACAAAGAAGCAACTTGCAGATATCAAGCTTTGTCAATGTAGATACCAAACCATGAAAATGGTGTGTGGGAGTGCTAGTCACAAGACCTACCATGTCTTGAGGAAGGATGAATAAGAGAAGGAGTTGGAAATGCAGGAGGTGGGACCCTTCTCTCCCCTTCCTCCTGATCCCAAGTCTTAGTTCTTGCTGGCCATGTTGAGGTGGGCACCTCTCTTAGAGGGGATTCGGGTCTGACCCCAGGAAACCGCTTTGGCTTTTTCAGTTGCATACTTTTCTCGTGAAGAAACAAGGAAGTGTCCTAGCACAGAACCTTACATTTTGGCAGCCCAAAGGGCCGTATCTGCAAAGTAAAATGAAAAGTATATCTAGGGAAACAAGTTCAATTCTGTTGAATGGAGACAGTATTTACCATGATGTTCACTAACAGGAATTGCTGTTGAAATCAGTGCTTTAAGACACCTGTGTGGAAAGAAGGACTACTCTTTTCCATTGCTGGCTGCATCACTGTTTCAAAAGTACTTTGGGTCAAAATGCTGTCCTAGACTGGAATTTCATCTTTCCAAGATGCCTGTCTTATTCTATCTTATGCAAAAGGTTCTTATGAGTTGCCTTAGTAATGCCCAGCAATGTTCTACCAAGTCATTGGTAGAGACACGTTGACTACTCTACTGCCTGAAAAGGGGTAGCTATTACTTAATAAGGCAAATTTGCTCTGACCATACTCTACATCCTGTCTTATAATGAAAGCTGGCTCATGCCATTTTTTTTGGTTTTATCCCTAAGACCCAGCACGACTCTGAAAACAAGCATCAGCAAATGCTCATTCAAGCTTTTAGTGGTCAATCACCTGGCTGTTATTAATTTCCTCATTGTTACATTGGTCAGGAGACAACGAACCCAACAGAGCTTTGTCTATTCCTTCATTAAACTAAAAACCTAGATCAATAGTAGAATATGAAGGATGATGGAATAATTGCCTGTTATTCGAATTCCTTGCTGTACCCTTGATGTGATATTGATACGGGCTGATCTCTTTGTGGAGTAGAGGACCTTGTAGAAACGCAGCTTAGTCATGCCATTTCTGTGGTATTCTCAGGACTGTATAATTGACTACAGACATCTTAGCTTAAAAGCCATCTTAGAGTTTCATCCAGTCCTAGTAATACATGTGCAGTCCCATGGGCTGCATCCAAGGGTTATGCTAATTTTATTAGCAACTCCTCATGCTTTAATTAAACTGTATAAATTCCCACATGGTCACTGTTGTGCCAACACCCTTCTTTCAATTTTTATTTGAATTTATAGATAATTTGGGGGTTTGCTCTTCCATTCTGATTTCCTGAATAATCCGTTGTTTTTTCCACGTGAAATGACACACTTTTGAGGGGTGAATAGAGTTTCAAATTGAGTTAATGGTTTGAGTGAACCTCTGGATCAAAGCAAAGACCTAAGTTTCCAAAGTTGGCCAGCTCTTCACAGGAGCAGATATTCAAAGAAACTTGCTGTCTGAAAGCATCAAGCTATACGCTGCTGTTCAAAATACCTGCAAGCAAGCTCTGTATTAACATTTACTCTACTGTGTTTATACCATGGAGCAGAGCAATGTGAATTCCTTAGTGGACTGTTAATTTACATGTTATACACTTCCAAATATTTCCAAAAGCAAATGTGAAATGATTAGTAATCCATTCACATGCTCAGAAAATGTTATTAGCAAACTGCCTTGGGCAGTATGTTATGTCGAATAAAATTGATAATTTTGTGTTTTAAAACTAAAGCAACCTCCCCCAGCCCCCCAAAAAATCTTAGGACCTGCCCAGAGCCTAGACCTCCTGGTCACACTGATTCTCAAGGAATGTTGAGCTGAGGGGGGAGGGAGATCAAAAACTCCACAAAAAAACCCCAAGAGCAGCGATCTAAGGTTTGCAGTGATTTTGACTCTTTAGAAAGCCTCACTGCAAGTATTCTGTGGAGTCCTGCAGTTTAAAATGCCTTCTTATCTATAAAATCAGCATAAGGAGGTGATTCTGGTGTTTACCACTCATTCTACCTACATAAGTTGTTCTGGAGAAATCAAACCTGGCTCTTTTTAACACCGCATAACTTTCTGTCTCCAGCAGTGTGTGGTTCTGACAGAGCCAAAGCTCTGGGTGAAATATCTCCTATTTCTCAAAGAAGGGTTAGAGTGGTTCTTTTTTAAAGAGGACCAAAGAGCAAGCTGTTTAATGGTATTTGTCAACATATCTCTTTTTTGAATAATGGTTTCCATGCCTTGCAGACTCAAATATAATATGACACTTCCTCTTAAATGCCAGTTATTCTGTCCAGAAGAGTCGCCCAACAGTCTACTCCTCAGACTTTCACACCAGACCCATAGCATAAAGAACACAGGGTATTAAAATTCAATAAAAGCTGTTGTGATATTAAGACTGCACACAAGCAGTGCACTAGCTTATGCACTAGCCTGAGTATTGCTTGTATGGTTGCAACATACTTTCCAGCAATTTCCATTTACTGCTATGAAGTAATTGAATAAAGAGATGCATCATCATTTTCTTTTTTAGCACATGGGTGAATTATTTTACCAACATGTGAAGGGGTGTTCACATAACATCACGGTGCTTTGTGCTAGAGAAAAACAATTACAGTGAATAAGGTAGAATGGCTGTGTTATTGCAGTACATAAGACTTTGATTACATACTGCCAAGATTCATACCAGCCTAGTAGTTGTTGACAGATAAAGTAACAAAAATGAAACTCATTTATTTTTTTCTTTATTGAGACCTCAAGGTAAGGCAAATTTTCAGTTCTTGTACTTACTACATTGAAGGAACAGAGACTGACAGTCAAAATGTGCCAGTCCAGAAATATAAATTAAACCTAGTTTCATATCAAAGTTTCATTTAGTCTTGGAAAAGGAGGTGCTGCTTGGATTATTTTTGATCCTAAACCAAATACACTGTAGACTACTATAGTGTATCTGGGATGAATTAACCCCCTCGTACATTTAGTGCTTTTGTATTTTCCAGGATATAGATCTGTGTCTATTCAAGCAGTTTTAAAATTTGTTACGGACTTAATTATTTTACTTTTTCTCTTTTTAGTAATAATTTACTGTATTTGCAAATCCAATTAATGTAAGGATGGTTTTAATACAGTTTAGCACTTTTGCTGAAGGAAGGACACACTTTGAGGAAAGAGCCCTCCTTCCCCCCTTGTGTAAAGAAAATTCTGGCTTTTACTGGGATTTGCTCTAGGTAGTTATATGCTGCATTATTCCTTGATAAGTCTAACAAATTACTTTTTTTGGTAAACTTGATTAGTTTCTAAAGAGCAGATAAAACTAGCCATTGAAATGGAAAGTGCTAAAATGAGTGGTTTTATCCCATCAAAATCTTGGATTAGTTACCTAGCCCAACTGAATATAATTGCTGTTCAGATTAATGAGGCAGTATTCTAGTATCTCCTCTGTAATTAAACACTTCTCTGGTTGAATACAGTATTAAAGATGCACCAGACGTTGAAACCTCAGTGGTGAAATTTAAAACTGTTGAAATTGGAGGGGTCAGCTGTGAAACACAAATTCCTCTGCAGCATGGGTAATTCACTTGTAAAATGTGTTTCAAGAATGATTTGGCTTATGTTAGGGATGCTGGATTTTTTTAATTTTTCTTATCTTTCCATCATCTAAATTTGAGAATTTTTCTCATTAGTTCTTGAGCAAAAGTAACATAAAGTGCACTTGTTTCTAGAATTACCTTTTCTGACCTTTCACAAGATGATAATTGCAGTACTAGTAGGCTTAGAGGACTTGTTAAAAAAATTAAGCTTATAAAGTAGCAAAAAATGCCCCTTTGCTTGCTGGTGTCGATTTCAAAATTAACATTTTCGTTCATGTGCTTCTAATAATCGCTGACCCTTACTTCATGTGCTTTCCACAGGAAATGAATACAGCAGAAATTACTTTGACCCGTTGATGGATGAGGAAATAAACCCAAGGCAGTGTGGGATGGAGGTCAGTGAAGAAGGTGAGGCAGAATTAAGTATGTAATTTTGGTGTCAGAATATTCTTTTCCATTCATGAAAATGAGGTGACAAAGATCACGTATGCAGTTCTATTTAAATATTGAGGTTTACAATTTAAATTATAAGCCTTAGCCGCTCTGAATATGATAGGCAGTATGCATAGTCTTTGATCAAGGACAGTGAGTTAATGGATGGGTAAAAGTGAGGCTGTGCTGTATTCACTCCTCTACCTTAGCAAAATGAAACGTGGTCCGAGAACATTGTATACATCGTGTTCTCTTTAATTAACGAAGTTAGTCCCGAACTCACTACTAAGCTGTAGCTTGTTTGCAACCCTGCTCCCAAAATCCCTCTTGGAGAGCAATTTTGTTACTGAGCTGAAAGTGTGTTTGCCTAACAGAAAGAAATCCCAGAGTCCGTAAAAGTTCCCACATGTGACGAGGCTTTTTTGGTTTTCTTTTTGTCAGTTTAGCTGAAGTGTTTAGCTTTGCTGTCTGTGGACAACAGTGAGGAGTGGGAGGGTGTGACTCTGCAGAGCCGGGAGAACTGAATTTCTGCATAGGTATAAGAGAGATGAACCAGGAAGTATTGTCTTTCACTACAAGCGGAGGAAATTCTCCTTCCATGTCATGGCATTTAGATAAAAAAGGGTGGGAATGGGCCTGCCTGAATTTGCATGGAGCTAAGGGAATGGGCCTGCCTGAATTTGCATGGAGCTAAGTAAGAACGTCATCATGGTAATGAAGTGCTTAGCTGTGCACTGAACGTTTTGGCCCAGCTCCTGTTGTTAAGGCACTAACAACCTGATAGCATGCAAGACCAGTTCTCCTGTGTTGCCTTCCTAGCCCTTCGCTCTTTTAAACCTTGTGCTTATTTGTACTGCAGACCCTCTCTAGACGCACCATTGCAGTCAAATCTAAAAACAATTTGTCTGCTCTAAAGGGTCTCAAAGTAGGTCACCTCTGAAATTCATGAGAAACTTTGAGTAGATATGGAGGTTTAAAATTTTGAGGCAAAAACTTATGTGACTGAGAAAAGCAGGCTCTGATGCACATCAGTAACTTGAATTTCTGCATACTGGTATATCACGGGTAAATTACCTCTAACCCCTATAATTTCCCCATTCGTTGTATAGAACAGCAATGTAGTACCTTGGAAGTCAACTTTTGGCTCTGAGTTTTTAAGTGAAAGATTTTATTTCTGTAGGTATTGCCTTGCTTCATCTTGTGAATAGGTATTGTGAGTCATGATCTGCTTCATAACCACAGACTGAAAAGCAAATTAGATTTCTGTATCTGTGCGTGTGTGCCTAAAAACATGTACGGATAGAGTAGTGACATAAGGGACATGTGGAAATACACTTTTCCGTGTGAGAAAACGTTCTCTTGCCCACGAAATGTTCCCTAGCCTGTGTTGAGGAGGCTGTGTGATACACACTTAACCTTAATTGTTTTTTGGTGGATTTTCTTGTTTGTTGTTGTTTTTTTATTTTTTTAAAAAATCTGAAACAAGATGAAAGGTCTGAAAAAGTCCATCTGTTTCCAGGGGTGGGAGTGGAGAAGTGGTTTTAGGTACTTGCACGTCGGGCTAGACCTGAGATTCACTTGTGAACAGTTATCCTTTGGTGTTCCTCCTTTTTCTCCCCAGCGAAAATGTCACTCAAAGGTTGGGGTAATGCTTGTTTATTAAAGGTCTGTTAGCAATGGTACTGGCCTGAGATTGGTTATGTTGATATCTGCAGACCAGTTATAACTCTCTATTTACCAACACCTCGTGCCAAGAGCAAGTCTCCCACCTTGGAGATATTCAAAAGCTGTCTAGACATAATCCTGGGCAACTTGGCCCTAGATAGGCCAGCTTGAGCAGGGGGGCTGGACCAGATGACCTTCAGTGGTACCTTCCCACCTCAACCAGCCTAATTCAGTGATACTCACAAACCAGGCTCGTTGTCTGGTTTCCTTTTCCTTGCAGAAGTGTTAAATAAATGGGACTACATTTGTGTGTAGTGGAAGGAGTTAAAAGGACAGACAGAACTGAGGTCTCGTCCTGCATGGTCAATCCTCTGATGGGAAACCATATTCATTTACCTTCTCCTTCTGTCTAGCAGCTGGTCACTAACAAGAGACAAGATGAAGAAATCAGTGCACACTTTAAAGTTATGCTCTTCTTATGACTTAGCCAAGTCAGGCTCAATGCCCAAAGAGAATAGATGGTGAAAGCAAATCTTCAGCCACTAACTCTATTATACAAAGTTAAATATCATTTTAATGTGTTCATCGTATGGGATTCTTTAATGGGTTATTCTGTGAAAATGAAGATATTAGCAATTATCGTTTCTATATTTGACAAATTAAATTTGTTCTGGAAATTTGTCTGAGTTGATAATGCCCTGAGAACAAACAACACCCCACTATGGATTTGCTTCCCCTCCTCCACTACCGCTCCCTGCCAAGGGAACATTTCAATGTTATGTGCTAAAAAAAAATATAACAAATTCTGTACTTGCAGAAGAGGTTTGTAGAAGCCTCCCTCTTTGAATGCTGAGTGTAACTAAAAAACTTGGCTCTGAAATGTCATGGTAAAGATAATCTATTCTTTGAGATTCTATTAAACACTTAAAAAAACACCCAAGGTCCCTTGTAGCTGTATTTCAATTCACCTACTTTGTATGCATTTCTTTGGTCTTCTACCTGCCTGTCTTCACTGATAACTTAGAGAAGCCTGGGAGACCTGAAGAGAAAATAGTCTCAACTGGTCGTTTCTCCCTTGAATATAGACACCTGGAGTGATTTTTAGGTCTCATGGAAAAAGACACATGTATGTCTGTGTGACCCTTGCTCTTTTTAAAAATCTGCAGATGTTACTGGGAATTTGAATAACTGACCAGCTGATAGATCAAAATTCATAGTATGCTGTAATGTAGGTAACGTGTTAGTATTATAGACAGCAAGGTAAAATTTCTAATGAAGATCCAAAATAACATTAGAAAAGAAATTAGGTACATTGATTTTTTTATTAAGAGTCAAACAGAATTCATCTGGCAATTTGAATATAAATAATCATTTCAACTAATCTATTAGCAGAATTAGTAAACCAGTTTCAGTGCAGATCAAGATATAATATTGCTAGCCCTTTAAAAGTATATGATTATATACTTTTTATTTTAAATTCTCTTTCATAACTCAGAAGAAAATGATACTCACCTCTGCTATGAAACTAGCACTAATGTATTGAGTTTGTGTGGCAAGCTTTTGGTAGTGGAGGGGGCTACAGGGCTGGCTTCTGTGAGAAGGTGTCAGAAGCTTCCCCTGTGTCCGATAGAGCTGATGCCAGCCGGCTCCAAGATGGACCTGCTGCTGACCAAAGCCGAGCCCATCAGCGACGGTGGTAATGCCTCTGTGATAACATATTTAAGAAGGGGAAAAAACAGTGAGAAAATGTGAGAGAAACAACTCTGCAGACACCAAGGTCAGTCAGTGAAGAAGGAGGGGGAGGAGGTGTTCCGGGTGCCGGAGCAGAGATTCCTCTGCAGCCCACGGTGAAGACCATGGTGAGGCAGGCTGTCCCCCTGCAGCCCATGGAGGTCCATGGTGGAGCAGATATCCACCTGCAGGCAATGGAGGACCCTACACCAGAGCAGGTAGATGCCCGAAGGAGGCTGTGACCCCATGGAGAGCCCATGCTGGACCAGGGTCCTGGCAGGACCTGTGGAGAGAGGAGCCCTCACTGGAGCAGGTTTATTGGCAGGACTTGTGACCCCACAGGGGACCCACACTGGAGCAGTCTGCTCCTGAAGGTCTGCGCCCTGTGGAAGGGACCCACGCTGGAGCAGTTTGTGAAGAACTGCAGCCTGTGGGAAGGACCCACACTGGAGAAATTTGTGGAGGACTGCCTCCTGTGGGAGGTACCCTATGCTGGAGTAGGGCAAGAGTGTGAGGAGGAAGGAGAGGCAAAGACAATGTGTGATGAACAGACCGCAACCCCCATTCCCCATCACCCTGTGCCGCTCGGGTGGAGGAGTTAGAGAAAACTGGGAGTGAAGTTGAGCTAGGGGAGAAGGGAGGGGTTGGGGAAGGGTGTTTTAATATTTGGGATTTTTTTTCTCATTGCCCTACTCTGACTTCTAATTGGCAATAAATAAAATTAATTTCTCCAAGCTTAGTCCATTTTGCCTGTGATGGTAATTGGTCAGTGATCTTTCCCTGTCCTTACCTCAACTGATGAGCCTTTCATTATAGTTTCTCTTCCCTGTCCAGCTGAGCAGAGGGAGTGATACAGAGGCTTGGTGGGCACCTGGTGTCCAGCCAGGGCCAACCCACCACAACTATGAAAACTATTTGAAAGTGTCAAATGGTTTCTTAACTTTTGTATTTGAATGTCTTTATAGTTTAAAGTAGTGTTTCCTGAAATACTACTGGAATAAACAGTAAATATTTCACTGTTTGTTTTATTTTTTTAAGATCCTGTGAAATCTGATGAGCAAATCCTGTATGATAAACTTATAAAGGTTCTGGATGAAGAAAACAAGATGCTGGACTTCCAAGGTAAAGAGCAAAATCATTTGCATAAAGAAAAACAAAACTCTTTTGAGTCTGGATGCGGCGAGGAGAGTGGGTAATCCATCCCCTTGAACTTGGAAGCAAAAGGGACGTTGGCTTTAATGCAAGCCTCTAAGATCTTTTTCCCCAAATGTTTTTGTTTTGAGTCATGTTTATGTGGTTTCAAGTGTAACTTAAGTGGTGTGCTTTCTCTAGGCTGCTTCATTACATGTTGAATTCCACCCATAGAAATGAAGACTGGAAATGTCATTACTTATATGCTCAAAGCTAAAAATCTAAATCCTTATTTAAGCTCATAAATGGGTGGGCCATTTATCAGATCCACTGGTTATGTCAGGCAGTGTTTGAGGTTATCTATGTAAGGATTTACGCTGGCAGGGAGGGAAGAAAATTATTTCTGTGATTTTCTAGAAATACCAAATTGATGTTCCACCTACAGCATAACACCAAAGTGTAAGAGAAGAGATTCCTTCACCTCAAGCCAGCAGCCTTTGGCTTCACTTACTTGTACACTTATTATTTGACACCCACTTGATTCATGAGACTGTTACCACCACAGCCTTTGCACAAGGTGCACATCTGCTCTCTCCTCTGGTTCATCCTAGGAGAAGTGACATATGAACAAGCCCCAGCTCAGGATTGCCCTCACGTTTTTGTGTATCCCACTTAGCTCCTCTTCCTTTATGGCAGAGGTCTTTTGTGCAAAGGTATTTTCGGTTCTTTGTATCTGTATGAGATTTCCTGTTACATTTAGGTTACATCCAGGACCTACTGTGTCAGAGAGACAGAGCAGGTGGTTGCCCACGACACTGACTATTTAGTTTGTGAGCAACTCTGTTCTAGAAGAGGCAAACGTTTTCATTTACCTAGGGTTTCAAAATCCCTTTAACTGGTACTGGTCATATCAGTAGCATCTTTGAAACCCATTTTGTCTTATTTTAAAGGCAAAGAAAAGAAAGTACAATGACCTAACAAAGCTAAATTCATGCAGATAGTTTAAGCAAAAATCTTTAACAAATTATCAGCAAGCCCACTACCGTTGCCTGTTAATGTAGAGCTCCACATTGCTGAGAGATTATAACAGTGCTGCAGGTTGATTGTGGCTTTTATTCTGCAACAACATAGATTAAAATAAAAATATGTTTGGCTGTGAAGTCAACATTATTTCTATAGGAAATTTTGACGTGGGGTGTCTATCTGTGGTACTTATGCAGTCCCCATCTAACATTTATAGCATTTCATGGTCTTCAATAACTTTATCATCAAAATAACCCTGTATGATTAAGGAAAACATCCTGATGTCATTTTACAGGCTTCCCCAGGGTGAGATCTAGTAACCTTTCCATTAGCTTTTGGAAAGTTGTCTTCTGGGTTCCCCCAAAGTGGTGGGAGAGGGAGAGAGAAGCATTTCTGGGCAGTGGTTCAGCCCACTTTGCACGGGCACCTCTTAGATGATTAGAGGCCCTGGAAGCAGTTGTTCTCTTTCCTTTGGCTGTAGAAGGGTCTTGGACAACAGACTTAGACTTGACCATTACTTTTTCCATGGGCAAAAGTAACTGTATATTTGTCCACTTTTAAGCAAGGGAACCAGGGATTAAAGAGGAAGCCTTTCCTATCTATCAGTGGTTATTCTCTTTTTCAGCTAGGTGCCCTAAAACTTTATATTATGTTACAAATAACATTAGTGAATATTGTTAGGATAAACAGATGCTTTACAGAGGATAATAGCAAATAGCATATTTAGAGAGAAATAAGGTTTCACTGACCTCTTCAAATGTTTATAATTTAAACTCACCAGGTATCTTTGAACTAAAAACGTCCTTTTCTCCAACTAGTTTTACCAAACCGCCATGAGAGAGAAAATGCTCTTATTACTGTTTGGTAGTGTGGGGTGTGAGACAGGTTCAAATCTCTCATCCATCCAAAGCCATTTGAACGTGGACAGTGACCTCGTGCTGAGGCTGCCGAGGTGGCTGAGCTGCCAGCTCACTGATTCACTTCAAGGGCAAGCAAATGCATTACATGTGTGTCTTGTACTCCAGGAGCGTGTCAGAGCCCCCCATGTAGGCATGAAGGCAGCAAGTGGTGGAGATACTGAAGTCCAGCCTGCTGCTGTCTTGTGTCTTGAGCGGTGCTTCAGTGCTTTTATTTCTTAAAAGTGCCACAATGGGTCTCAAAGCTAGTCCTGTGGGTGAATGCCGTGCCTTGTCCTAGCTGAATTTTTTACTTTTCTTGGCTTGGGCGAATAAAATCCAGAAAAGAACAAGATTTTCCTGAGGAAGTGAGGCTTGTGCAGTCTCCGCCTCTGGATGTGTATATTAGGCTGTATTTATTTCTACCTGTCTGTGTTTCTTCCTCCCAGTTTTTGAACCTGTTGTTCACTTCCAAACCCTTTTTTTTAAGAGAAAGCAAGTCTCACAGGTCTGACTTCCCCACCAGTTTTATGGAAGTGGGCAGCTGAGCAGAGCAGACAAGCATTATTAATGTCTCCACTGAGGGAAAAGCTAATATGGGAGTTTGACCCTTATTAGACTTCAGAAAATCCATAGAAAACTAGGATTCATTTGGTTCCACTCTTACAGAACTGCTTCTTTTCTTCATTTGACCACTGAGCTGAAAAATCACGTAGTCATACAGTCCTAATTAATAGATGATCCCCAAAGGAAAGGAGAGAACATGGCTCAGAATTCATATAATTGTATATTTAAAGCGTTTTGTCGCTGAGTAACCTGTTGGTGACTCTTGTGGTACGTGTTAGTTCATGTTATAAGGCAGCTTAAAAGGCAACATTAGTGGTTTGTTTTTTTAGAGAAAGATGTAGACTGTATATTTTTTCACCTAGGGATAAAATCTCTCAAACAATGCAAGACTGTGATCCATGCACATCTAAAATGGTACTAGGTGAATACCATAAAAAAAATTATTTTCTCTTCTTTGGCAACAACTGAAAAATTGAGGTGCAATGTCTTGCAGTATTTTAGCTGTTTGCAACTGATGCACGAGCCTTTGGTGATGTACTGTTTTAGCTATAATTATACACAGAGTCTTCTAGAACCAGGCAGCCAAAATACATTTACCATGTGGAGTTTATAGCTGCTTTATACATTCAAACCCATGCTGAGGTGTAGTCTGCTGGTGAACCTACCCTTTAAATTCTCATCTAAGTATATAAATCACTGCAATCTGATGGACAAATGCAGGAGCAAATGAAGTTACGAGCAGCCAAGCTAATACTGGAGAGATTTTTTTAATTACATCACAGCATCTGCAAGTACAACCTGTGCTAAGGAGAAGTGATTTGAACTATGTGGCAAGCGTGACTTGCAGGGTTAAGTACAGCCAAGGCAATGAAAAGTTTGACGCAGATGCTAACAACTTGAAGCAGCCAGTTTTTAATTAGTTTATCAATCTATCAATGAATTTCCTCGTAAATTTTCAGCCACTTCGTCACGTGTGTATGAAGCAGTAACATTTTTAACACCATGGCTACTTAAGTTCAGCAAGGAGGCGGAGGCTTTGTTTTGGTCAAGCGTTGCTCCAGGGCAGCAGCTCAAGCCTCTAACCTGTGGGTCAGTTCAGACAAGGAGCAACCTGATGGTGACCGACTTTCAGAGGTCTCTTTGCAAAGCCAGCGCAGAAGGAATAAACCAGCTGAACAACCCTGTTCTCTCCCTTTCTCCAGCTCAGGCAAACGAACAGTTTTTCCAAGTGCGCTTAAATGAACATGTGTATCTTTTCATCAAATATTTTTCAAATCTGAAACGTAATTTATCTCTGTATTTGTAGCAGTTATTTCCTCTGAAAAGATGAAAATGTTTTCTCTTTTATTTTGCTCTTTTCCCCGAAAATATGTGTTAATAAGTCCAGTGTCTTCCACCAAACTGAGTTCATTTGGTGCGATTCCTCACAAAAATAATAAAGACAAAAAAGAAAAAGGATATTTTGATGAATCACTCCATGGTCATCTTTGTGAAAGGAATGTTTTTATTCCTTTTTCAATATATAAGGACTGTCTCTCTACACCCAGAGGGTCCTGAGATAGGAACGTACAGTCTTCCCAGAATGTAAGCTTGCTCTGCTCCTGTGAAAGCAGTAAAGCAGCTGATTTATACCAGCTGAGCATATGGCCCATTGTGTACAACACGGCACCGAGGGGAACAAGCTGCATCTTCTGCTGTTGGCAATGTTTCCTTTTCCAGCGCTTCCTGGATTTTCCCTCTCCTAGCCAAACCCTTAATGTTACAATAAATTTAAATGTAAATATTGTTTTGTTTTTGCAGTTAATAGTTGTAGGTCAAATCACTTTTCATTAGGCTTGTAAGATGCTACGTGAAGAGATTGTGTACCCTAAGGTAATTGTTTGGGTTGTTTATATCTACTGCGCACTTCCCCCAACGTGATTTTGAATTATATCCTGTTGTAATTAAATAAAAATACCACCCTACTTCCTGTGTGTTGGTGGCACTGAGGTGATTTAAGTACTCGAGAGGCTCAACAATTAAAGTCATTAAACAATGAGTAGTGAGCAAAACTGAAAATTTTAATAGCCTTAGTTTTATCTTTCCTTTCCTGGTCTTCATTAGTGAATGAGAGACTTCAAAGGGGAATGAGAAAAAAAAAAATCTTCTAACTGCTTTCATGTCTTAGGATGGACAAAGAGAAAAGCAAATAACTAGATATGGCAATTTCTTGCAGAGAAAGGCACAGAGAACTATAAAAACATGCACTTACACACAGAAATATGAGGCAAGAAAGATAAAGTCGGATGTGGACAACCTGATATCTGTCATTTCTTGGTGACCCTAATGTGGAGAAATGAGCAAAAATAGTCGTCTTTATTGTGACCCAAACTAGTATTAGTACTGTAGCAGATATCAATGAAAAGACATGTTTTTTTACATAGCGTGATGAAATAAACTGAAAAAAAGGACACAGCTTCTCTTTAAGTTCGACTTTATGAATGAGATTTATTTTTATTTATATGCAGCATGTACTCTTTGTTTCTGCATATCTCACTGCAGTGAAATCAGGGGAATGATGTGGGTGAGAGCAGAACTGGACCCAGTTAATTAGGCAGGAGCTGCGCGCACACACCTGGGGGAGGAATGTGATCCTCCAGGGTGAGTGGGAGGAAGATGAAATGCTCGGTGTGTCTCCACCTATAACACCCTTTCAATTGCAGTTATTCCTCCTCTTCCTCAGGAGTGAAAGTCAAAGTCATTCCAAATCCCGGTTCCTTTAAGACTTACAGGGGAGCAAAGTGACTGTGGAAATGCAGAGCACCCCTTTTAAAAATTATTTAAGGAACAAGCTGCACGTGCTGAATTTGTCCCTGTATGCAGGCATTGCTCTTGAAGAGAGTTTTCCTGGTAATGGCACTTGGTACCTGCCAGTTATTCATTATGCTACTGTTATTCATTACTATTAATTTTATGATGCGAATTGTTGTCTTAAAATGTTGGTGGGCCAAACACGTTAACTGAGAAAGTACTAACCAGGAAAACAACTCCCTTTTGCTAAGAGATAATCTGCCACTTTTGTTTCAAGCAGCCTGTGTAGCCAGTGAAGATTTTCTGGACTCCGTGATGCCTGTCAGCTCCAGTAAGGCACGTGACCTTCACAGGGAGCTTGAAGATGAAGTGATTCCTTCATATATCGAACAGTTTGAGAGAGATGTTCAGGATGACATAATTCTGCTTGGCAGCTTTTCACTGGAACAGGTCAGAGATAAGAACTATAAGACAATTTTATCGCTTGCTTCATAACATGATGCTGGCTTGTTAACCTTGTACACCCCAATTCTATTTCACTGCCCGGCAATACATATATTGAAAGGGGAAAAGATAACCCATTTCCTTGGCT
The DNA here is from genome assembly GCA_008658365.1 of Alca torda. Classification (NCBI taxonomy): domain Eukaryota; kingdom Metazoa; phylum Chordata; class Aves; order Charadriiformes; family Alcidae; genus Alca; species Alca torda. Next base: position 70,743,324 of record CM018077.1, read on the forward strand.
TGCTTTATGAGACTGGCACTTTGCTAAGCTAACAGCAGGACCTTTATCTTTGTCTCCATTTCAATGTGAATAAAAATAGATTGCCTTCCTTGCTTCTTTCCTAAATAGTGGAGTGTCTCTGACTGCTCCGTAGTAAGTATTGCAATTGAGTTTCAATCAAGAGCCTAAGCTTAGGACATCTCTCTCTGCCAAATTTAACAGAGGCTTATTCATCTATCAACAAGCAAGTTCAGATTGGAGCCCAGGAAGGATTTATGTAATTATATTCATTGTAGAGAGGATAAGATTATTCTCAAACTATGAATCTGTTGTGTTTTTCAGGATGGCAAAGATTCCTATGGTTTTCTTTTTACATTTTACAGTGTAAAGAGACAGGGTTGGGTTCATGTTGACAAAGGCATGAGTTTTCAGGGCTGAAATGATACTTGTGGGCACCTAACTACCATTTGTCCCTTTGAAAAATCTCATACTAAGACTAGGGGACAGGAAGAGAGATTAATTGATGAATCTATCATTTTTAATTAGCAACATGAGAACAGCGCACTGGCTCTGATGGGCTTAAAATAGGTTACCCAGTGACTGATAATGATCTAAGATTTCTTTTATTTTCAGAGGAAGTTTTTAGAATTTTTTCACTGCAGGACTAAACCTCATCATTGCCCTTCTGCATATTGGTGAGGGACACAATCCCTTCCTTGCTGCTTTCCTCTAAATCCTTGCGTAGCTGTATTTCATTCCTTCTGACGTTTTTTGGAGCTGTATGCATCATGCATAGAAGGTGGTTGGGGGAATATTTCTCAAAGAACATGAAATGGGAGGGAAACCTGAGGGAAAAACACTCCGATGGTACTAAGAGCATTACCTGCCTCATGGGACTGTTGGAGTAGGAACCTGAGAATGGGTGACCAGAGTGCTGCACCTTTCCCAAAGACTTTATATGTTGAGAATTCATGCTTTAACTAGGTTTGGGCTATTTGGATGCTCCCAAAGCTTCATGAGACTCTGTGATGCCTGAAGGAACACAACAGATTTGTCAGTACTTCGTTTACCCTCTCTCTAAACACGGTCACTGGGAGGCTGATCATCTTACTTGGACTCTTTTTGGACGTATTCAGCAAAGTTCATTTCCTAGACAGGAGTGAGCTATCTGGTCATCCCAAAACAATGTTCTGCTTTTTAAGGGACAATTGCATATATAAATCCACATGTAATACAATATAACACTGCATTTCTTCCTTATTTTCTTCCAAAAGAAAGAAAATCCTCATTTGATGTTATTGATTGAGCTGCTCTACCATGAGTTTACAGATAGGGACTCAACACTTTATACTGCACAGAAGAGGTGCCTGTGTTTTCTGTGCATTCCTCCCATGCATCTCTAACTTCAGTTGTCCATGGCCTGTTTAGGAGTTCAGTTGTGCTGGTATAACCTGTCACATCTGCATCCTGCAAGACAGAGGGTAACAAGAGGCTCACTGTAAATTCTATATTGTCTTCTGGATCAGTGATGTATACATCCATCCTTTCCTTGAAACCAGACAGAAATGGTGCATGCAGCCCCTTTGAACAGAAAATGGAATGTGACATTGGAAGTAGAAGTTGTAAACATGCACCTCTTACGGCATATTGGTATTCAAAGACATCTAATAATAATGTGTGCATGCTCATTCTTCTTTAATTGACCTTCTTTAATGGACTGTCTTTACTCTTTGATCTGTGGATATAAGCCTACAGCTTTGCAGTGTTGATGCCTTTCCGCAGCACCTGCAGGTTCAGTGTTAGACTGCTGCCATGGTCTTCAGAATCTGTTGCTGCCATCTTTGGGATGTTTCCAGCTTTTGTTGCTTGAATGTGTGTTGCGTGGTTTGAAAAAGTCTTTAATTTGCCGCATGGCATTTACTTCTTATTCAGAAAAAACCCCCATTCCCTTCCTGCTGCAGGTTTAGTGAGTAGCAAATGTACTTTAGCAAGCATAATTTATGATTAGTTAATTTAATCTGCCATAATGACATAAAGTGAGCCTGAAACAAGCTTCTATCAATTTTGCCGTTAGAGGTAACATAATATTTTCAAATGTCTACCAAACTGAGTAATTAACCCTCGGGCTGAGTGAAGGAGTCTAATAGACATCTCTCTCACATTCCTTTGCTTTGAAAAAATGAAAACAAAACATGGGAGCCCAAGGGTTAAAAAAAGCAAGTAAGAGTTTACAGTACATGAGACTAGTTTTATAAGTGAGGTTCAGAAACACACTTGAGTTGCTGCTGCTTCTTTTTAGGCTGCCAAAAATTCTCTCCAGTGAGGCATCTGATTTGCACTAGAGCTTTGCTGGCAGCATTGGCATGAAGAGGACAGCTATGTATTAACTGTCTGTTCCTTAGTTCTTCATTGCTTTTCTTCTCTGCTTTGTAGCTTTACAGTAAATGGGTGGCTTTTGTTTGAACAGCAGCTCAGTCCATGAGATCACCATGGTTAAAAGTTTTTGAAAGAGCAGATGCATTTTCCAAAATACTACTAATAAAAAAGGTTTATGTAAGATTTTAGCTCTGGAACTTTAAGCCACGTCATTACTTACTTCATGTTCTGTTTTGTAAATGTAAAAGCTGATAGTTGAGGTTGGTAAGACATACATAAGGAAAGATCTGAGAGATTCTTGTAAAAAAAGCATTAAGCAGATGTCAGTGTTCTGTTAACAAACACAGTAAAGAATATTAAATTTGGAAAGCAGTATTGTTTCCTTCAGCCTACTGTGTAGTCCTACAGATTTCAAAAGCCCCAATGATATTTGTTTTTAATAAAGACAAATAAACTCTGTTGAGAGAAAATCATAACTTTGGGACTGTGTTGTGGTGGAAGCTGAGCAGGTACAACCAAGGCTGGGTATGCAGAACGTGGCAAAAAACCATCTGTCACGAGACAATGCTTAAGGGCAGAACTAGATCTTACAGAGCAGAGAAGTATGCAAAGAAAGACCTGACGTAACGCTCGCTTAACGTGTTTGATTAAAGGCAAGATGCTCTCAAAATATGAGAGACAGCTGAGGATGTAGCAAACACTGGTGACTGGGGTGAGGTTGCACTTGATGGGCCTTTGGCAACATAATCTTGCCAGTCATTAATTCAAATGCCATGGAAAAGTACCAGCTCTAGGATTTTCAGATGTTTCTGAATCGAGACAATAGAAGTGAATGCTCAGTTTTATGTGGATTCTCTCAGAAGAAATTAATAGATAGGAAATTGGAAGGATCAGTACTGCCCCAGAAGTCAAGACCATCTCTCCTGCTTGGCCATCCTCTTTTTACAGCTTTGTTGATATTCTTAACTAAATGAAATTTGTTCACAACCCCCAACTCTCTCTACAGGATTCAGCCACTACATTTAGCCCTCTGTGCTGGGCCTAACACCTTGCAGTACTTGGTCATTACAACTATAATAATCAGTTTTGACCCATGACCTCAACGCAAATTACTCAAGAGCCTTGGAAAGTAAAGTGCAAGTTTTGCTCTTCAGTACCAGCAGCTGAGTTAGAGTACTAAGAAATGAGCTATGTGTTGCAGGTGGGTAGTAATAAAATGTTGCCTTTCATCAACAGATTCACCTTTTGGTTAAACAAAGGTTAATGCCTCTTGGCATTAGACCTAATATTCTTACAGGGTCAATATCATCACTGCTCTAATATCTTGCCAAGTCACAGAGAGATCAACTTATATGATGATGGATTGATCAGTTTTTCTTTCGTTAATGGTGGATAACATGCGGGTAAAATTTGGTACTATGAAAGATGATGGCAAATCTACCCTCCAATCAGCAATTTAATCAGGGGGATCAGGCCTCGGTCACGTAAAACACCAATGCACATTTGCTTGCATGTTTTACTCCATTGGATAAAACTGTCATTTATATCCTGATGATATCTGCAGAGCTCCCCTTGTCAAAGTCATAGCCTACTAAGCATTGTACTTTCCTGTGTGATGCTTCTTCATAAATATGATACTTGTATGAATATGTGCACCTAAGACCAATGCAGAATTGAAGGTCATGTTTCCTTACCTGAAACCTGGCTACTCCTTTTTGACATTTGTCAATGTTTCAAATGACTGTGATGTTCAAATGAGTCATTTTTTTGTTTTACTGTGAATTGCAGGTCAAGAATACAAAAGCTGGCAATGTTCATAGAATCACAGAATAGTTTGGGTTGGAAGGGACCTTTAAAGGTCGTCTAGTCCAATCCCCCTGAAATGAGCAGGGACACCTTCAACTAGATCAAGTTGCTCAGAGCCCTGTCCAGCCTGGTCTTGAATGTTTCCAGGGATGGCGCATCTATCACCTTTCTGGGCAGCCTGTTCCAGTGTTTCACCACCCTCATTGTAAAAAATGTCTTCCTTCTATCTAGTCTGAATCTACCCTCTTTTAGTTTAAAACCATTACCCCTTGTCCTGTTGCAACAAGCCCTGCTAAAAAGTGGTTCCTCATCTTTCTTATAAGCCCCCTTTAAGTACTGAAAGACCTCCCTCTGATCATTTTTGTGGCAGCCCTCTGGACCTGCTCCAAGAGGTCCATGTCTTTCCTGTGCTGGGGACTCCAGAGCTGGATGCAGTGGTCCAGGTGGGGTCTCACCAGAGCGGAGTAGAGGGGAAGAATCACCTTCCTCAACCTGCTGGTTATGATTCTTCGGATGCAGCCAAGGATACGGTTGGCTTTCTGGGCCGCAAGTGCACGTTGACGGGTCACGTCCAGCTTTTCATCCACCAGTACCCCCAAGTCCTTCTCTGCAGTGGGTGACTTCATTTTAGTTAAGTTAATTGCTACACTTATTATTTGAGTGTCAAAGCATCTCTATGGTCTGTTAGTATAATGATTTACATTTAATTTTTGTGGTACCATAGGAATTATGGTTATCTCCATTTTACAGAGGAAGAACAAGGGCACAGTGAGAAATTGACTCCTGTCAGAAGTGCTTAGCACCTAATTTCCTTTTGATGTTTGTCATTAGGCCAAGTTCATTGAATTCATTACAGCCCTTCCAGGTAGACTGCTCCTGGACTGATGAAAAAGCACTTCACTGAAGCCTATGTTTGAAGGGGAAAAAGCACAAGGGAAAATTCCCAAAGCCTGGGGTATTGGACTTCTGGCCCTTGGAATTCTGATGTCCTGTGTAGGGAGTATCCATGGGTCTCAGATATGTGTCAGCAGTCACCCAGCAGACCCAAAGCTGGACCAAGATCTCAGTATCTAGGGGACTTCTCTACCTCATAGACTGACAACCTAAGATTTCTAAATATCTTTATGCTACCAGGCTTGCTCCTGCTTCCTCAGTGGGAAGCCTGGGAACTCTCTAGATTTCTAAGGTTTTTCCCCCATTGCTTCTGGACACTCAGATATACACACTTTATTTTTTTATTTTTTATTTTTTTTTTAATTTTTTAATTTTTTTATTTTTTATTTTTTAATTTTTTTATTTATTATTATTTTATTTTTTTATTTTTTTATTGTAAAGAATTGGGAGGGATGAAAGGGGGACCATGGCAATGAATGCCAACATAAACAGAACTGTGGAAAACATGTTTTATATGTTTGCAAAGGACCTGTCACTGTGCTGTCACGGTGCCCACAATATTAATATAGATGCTCTTTTTAATTGTAATTCTCTTTTGATTGCCTTATTCAGAAGTTATGTGATTTTTAAGCTAAGTAAATATTTAGATGAAAGGAATTAAAATCTTCTATCTTTCTTATATTTTTCACTGATAATGGAGTTAACTTAGTTTTTACTGTGTTCTTTCATTCTTTAAGATCAGAAGGGTAATTAAACAACTAAAGCAATTCTTGGTATTCTATTGAGCTGGAACAATGAATCCTACAGCTACTGTAAATGATGATACTGCATTTGCTGCTGCTTAAGGTAATCTGACTGGTCAGCTCTCTGGCTCATTATCCTAATACAAATTCCAGTAAGGAAGTCTATTTCTATGGTTCAATAAACAGAGGCAATTGGAAAGATTCTTCAAAGAGAATCAGTCCTGTTGAAGTGACTTCATCAAATACTGACCACCTGTTAAAAGAACCAGAACTCATATAAGGATTGTAAAGTAAAGAGTGAGCACTGCGGGTAAATAGGGGTGTGAACCTGCAAATATAAATACAGTGAAAATATATTTTCAGTTACTCATGTATTCTCCAGAATTATGTTTAGGTTTTTGTTTCCCCAGGGAGGTTTTCAGTTTTCTGTATATTTTTAATACATTTAGAGCCAAACTGTAGTCACAGGTGTAGCTAAGTCTACTGTTGGTTTGCTTTTATGACAGGAAACTCCTTAGCAGGGTTAATAGGCCACACAAAATTTACAGAGCTACAAATAAATTAATTGCTCTGAATATTGTAACTTTTTTCCTTCTGTGGTCTTACAGTAGAGCTGAATTTGTCGAGAGGAATCTGTGCTGAATGGTACTTTTGAGCTCTACTTCATAGAACAGACTAATTCTGGTGGGGAAGGAGTGGGCGTCTGGAGGCTGTCTGGTTAAAAGCAGGTATATTGGTACACTTTGAGCAATTTTGGGCTTTCCATGTGTAATCTGAGTTTTTAAGAGCTTTGGAGTTCACACCAGTTTGTTAGTGTGGAACATAACTAGGTCATCTGTAAGTTGCGAGGTGTAGAAATATTGGGAAAGACAGTCCAGTTGCATTACCTGCTTGCTTACTTGCTTAGTACAAAGGTGGGAAATCATCGCTGTTGCTCAGTCTGCTGGCAATCTGTTAACACAGTTGGTTTCTCTTACTATTGGGCTAGACCCTTAGACAAGATGCGGCTTTCAGGACGAGGTGGTTGCAATGAGAACATATACTAAAGTGTATACGTTCACTCAAAGATGTGCCAGCACAGTATGATGTTATGATACAATTGCTCATGTCAGCATCCAAATCAGAGAAGGAGGGGCTTCCATGTCAGCTGAAAATGTGAAACGATTTCCACCCATAACTTTCAGCAGAGAGATGGAACAGGACGTGGGCTTTCAGGAGGAGATCTGTTCTCTACAGAGAAAAACCATTAGGCATGGCAACTTGTCATTTCCACTGTTGTATTTAAGGCAATCATATACTAAACTGTACTTAAAGTATTGTTTCCCTCTCTGTAATTTTCATATACTAATTGTAAGTGAATGTCTCTTTTAATTATAAAGTGCTCAAGTGCATGTCTGCACACTTGAAACAGAAGATGATGTGAAAGCCAGTACAAATGGAAGTTATTGGGTAAAGTTAAGGCCTGTGCTTTTAGATTACAATTATGGAGACAAATTTGTGAGGCAATGCTTTATTGACAGTCAGAAAAAAGAATGGGGACTCAGACAGGATAGAATGTAACCTCAGACCTAAACGTCAGTTTTTATGGGGCTGTAACAAGCAAATTAGTCATTATGACTCAGTTTTCCCTATCTGCAAAACAGACCTAAAATTAGATACCTGCTTTAGGGAAGAGTAAGAGGATTAAAGGAATAAAGTTTCATGAGGGACTTTGAAAAGGCTATAGAGATAATAAAAACATTCTGTGCTGAAATTAACAAACATTTTTAAATTGAGGAAGAATGGGGGAAAACCACAAAAAACCCTCTCAGTATTTCCGATTGGTATTTCCTTTCAGTTTCTCTTCAGTTCATGCCATGATTTGCTGTTGGTATTCAGAAAGTAGAAAAGATTGTAAAACCCTGAAGTTCGTTACATAGCTTAAGAACATTTTTTTCTTTTTTTTGATTTTAATGTAAACTATTAATTTTAGATCCACAGATTGGCATAGTTTGCTTGGTTTCCACTAGCATTGCTCATGCTACATGAGTTTGTACTGAAGGGAATGTGTCCCCTAATAAAATGTGGTTAGCTTCTCCTATGGTATCTTGTTAGCATCTTCCATTGTCTTACTATTTAGGCTAAAATTACTTGACGCTTCTTAGTAGCTGGTGATTTCTAGGCTAATCTGGAGACAACTGAATTTGTGGAGCTTTGACAGGCTAGCACATTTCTGCTTCAAGTCTCTTCATCAATGGCAAACGCCATTTCAGCGTTGTATATTTTCAGTGCTCGGCTATGGTTGTCAGACACTTTGATAAATGGCCTTGCATACACTTACAACACTCTGTAGATTTTGATGAGGACATCAAAGCTTGATGACCTTGAAGCTACGTCTTCTCAACTGTGAAATAAGAAGCATCTGAAGGAGTACCTGGTGGTTCTGAAGAAACTACAGGTGATCTCTCTGTGAACAGCAAGACAGAAATGAGAAAAGTGAGTCGTCTGTTTTGATAGGCAAAATCTTTATTTGCAAAGGCTGTGTAGCTCTGCAACACACGGCCCTCCAGAGTTTCCTCAGTGCATCTTGAGCAAAGTGATTCAAGTTCTTTTAATTTGTTAGTACTATTATCTTGGATCAAAATCCTGAATGAAAGCATCTCAGAGTTTAGGGGAAGTTCAGGTCCTTGTTTATCACATCTACAGCTGTATCCAGTTTCCATAACTGTTCAAAATTAGTGTCTTAAATATATATATGTTTTATAAAAGCATTCAATTTGGTAGCAGGACATTGCCTTCCCATATTGACCTGCTAGCTCAACCTTCACTGAATTGTTAGAAATAATGCAATGCTTTACAAATTTATCAAAATTATCAGCCTGTAATGTTGTCACTAAATGTATCTGTATTACTTTATTACTCAGTGTAATAAGGCTGTAGCATGACTAAAGTAAATCTCACTTCGTTTTCTGCAGTATCAATTTTAAAAGAGAGTATGAATTCTTTTATTTTTTCCCTAGCTGTTACAAACGTCTCAGTTGTCTAAGTTTTTAATTTTATGCTCATGAACAGTAAATTGGTTTAATTTTCTATTTGGAAGGAAAGTCACGGGGGGTGTGTGGGGTGTGTGCTTTGTTGCTTTTTCTCTTTCCCTTTTAAAAACATGTCTGAGAGTTTGTGGCACATTTTTGGCAGAATTCACCGTGAATAATACTACCATGTGTCCAGGATTTTGACACAGCTTTACCTCCTGGTTTGTGGATATCTCTGAGAGTAAGATCACCCGGATTCCAACAGGCAAGGGGCAGTGCAGTTTTCAGAGCAGGCTTTATCCAGCTACTAGAGCCTTTGCTTTCAATGAAGGGCACTCATCCCACTTCTCAGTGCCTAACTTCCCTGTGATCTCTCTGTAGTTAACAATGGTAGGATAAGCCTCTCAAAATCTCACATTGCCAGAAAGGAACGTTAACTTTTCTTGCAAAATTTTTTATTTTTCATCTCAAATGGTTCTTCATTTTTCACTTGTTTTGTGGTATACAGTGCACTAGCTGTTGAAAGTCATTGGGAGTGAACCTCCACGCAGCAGCCAGAGTGTGAAGGAAGAGGGCTAGGTGGCACTGGTGGGACTAGAGATATGGGTTTTGTTTCTAGTCCTGCTGACGCTTTGCTCAGTGAGCTCAGGCAAAATTCTCAGTGGCATCTCACTTCTCCTGTCTGTAAAAATTGAGTGGATGGGATTTCCATCGCTGCAAAACGTTTTGAGATGCAGAGATGGAAATCACAGGAAAAAGATTTCGTTTTGGCATCTGTTTTATGGCTGGAAAGACAGCCCTACCTGCACTGTGATGTACCGATGTGATTTCTCAAGGAGTGGAACGAAGGGGAAACACTGCGATCCTCTGCATGTGGGATCCCTGTGGGTGGTGGGAAGCTGCTGGAGACCCCACTGGTTGTGTCTCCACACTGCGTCTGCTGTGCCCCGACCTGATGAGGACGACTTGTGGGAAGATGAACCCCCACAGCACTCCTCTCAGGGAGTACAATTTCATCGGGGCCAAGGCTCAACTAGCTCTTTCAAATCGCAATGGGGTGAGTACCTCACCAGAAGATCGTAATACCAGTGCTATGACTGACCAAAAGGGGAGGGTAAATGTTTTCCCTAAATACTCCATTTTTGCTAAATGATAGAAAACTAATTCCGCTTTGTTGAATTTTGTAGGCTTTCTCCTAAGAGGAAAAGATATGTTTGGGCAGGGTTTGTTTAATTTTTTTCCAAATTGAAAATTACTGTAGGAATCAAGTCCTACCGTTTGTGAAGTAATTTCACAGTGAAAATAGCAAGTCAGCACTGATTAATAGTATTGAGTCGGGTTCTTGTTTTTGTCTGCAGTAGAAACAATACTTACCATTGTGCACCCCTAGGCTGAGCCCAGGCTGAAAGACCTTTTTCAAATACTGGTCTTGATCATGCTCTCTGAAATCAGTAGATGGGCCATTTGTGTAATTAAACCTCAAGATAGCTGATTAAGAAACTGAGAAAGGTGTGTGAAGGAGCTGGCTCACAGCTAAAGCAGTGCCTGGTATCAGGATGGGAAATAAGACAAAGCGGTGCTGTGATTGAGCCTTCTGCCTTCAAACGACATCCCGCTTTCCCCAGTACATCCCAGGCGAGCTCTGAAGGATATCTAGTGGTTCCCCAGATTTTAGTGGCTTTTTTTTTTTTCTGAAGACGCCCTCAATGTCTATATCAACTTGAAGCTAAACCACATTTCATGCCTTCTTGTTGGCGACGCCCATTGTCAACAATGGGTCGTTTTTACAGTCTAGACAATGCCAGTGTCATGATGAGAAACAAGAGCTTAGCTATGTGTGTGATGGTATATGCCATTGAGAAAAAGCACTTGGGTTTATTCCAGTAAATCTCTGATTCAAGGAATATTGCAGCAATGATTATTCCACATTTAAAAAAAATAATAGTATGGGCTGCTCTGTTTTTGAAAACTTACACATTTTTTCCTCTATTAAATTGCTTCCTGGTGATGGAAATGTCTGGGATTTTTTTTTTTTCTACTGCATCTACTTTCCTTTAGCTTGCACACCCCTGAGGTAATTAGTGTAGGTTAAAATTTACATAACTGACTTTGGGGTTTTGCAAATAGGAAAGATGGAAATTTATTCAAGGTGGTGAATAATTCATTTTAAAGCAAGTTTCCTGTTTTTTTTTTAATCATGTAGAAGATGTATTACAGACTCATAGAGATTTTCTGAATAGGACCCTAAGCATTGAATTTTTGATATATTTTATTTCTTAGTGTAGGTAAAGAAATATTAACCATGACTCATTGCACTTTTCCTGTTCAATAAGATTTGAATAAACTTAACAAATTTATTAGGTAGATGATAGAGCTTTTTAAAAATTATCATGACACACTGTGACAAATATTTTACTAGAATCCAGAAGAAACAGTTTTAAATCACATTCCCATTGCCACTTCGGAGGCAGAGAGATGGAAAACAGTGCAGTTCACACAGAGAACCCAGATTCATATTTTCTTTTGAATATTCATTATTTAATTAAGATTAGGAAGATAAACAACGGTATTGGATAGCTATGGGAGTCTGGTAATATAATCAATTTTTAAAAAAAAAATTCTCTACTTCTGGCTCAGTGTAAGCCTGGACTGGTAATGCCTGAATGATGTTGTAATATTATGGCTACTTGATATTTTACATCAAGTGAGTTTTCTGTTTCATGTTATTTCTTAATCTAAGTGCCCACCTCAGAAAAATCGCTATCCCAGGCATCACCAAGAGTTGGATCCAGGAGACAAATTATGAACCAAGCCCTCCTTCTGCTTTCTGAAGTTAAACTACTTCAGCCCAACTTTAAACCCCTTCCTATCTGCCACCAAACTCTGGAAGCACCTGATGCCTTTTGGTCAGTAGTTTTCGTTATTAAACTCTCTCGGGGCCTTTGATCTCCATTGCTGGGCACTCTCCAAAACACCCTAGCCTTGGCAGGCTGGCTCCTGTGCCTTGCTGGGGTGATGAATGTCACTGCTTGGTCCTTGCTGCTGCTGGGAGAGGTCCCCTACACCTGCAAGACCGTGTGTCCCTGTGGAGCAGCTGGGGAGGAACAAACTGCCTTTTCCCTTGACATGTTCCCTGGTGGTTGTAATCCCCACTGCTCTGCGGGAAGTGGCATGAGGTGGGTCCGATCACCCCTAACCAGAAAGCTGCCAGCTCTGATGGAGCAGAGCTGGGACCGGAGCCAGCTCCCAGCCCTTCCTGGGGAAGCAGCGATGGTGGTGATTCACTGGGCTGGGTAAAGAAAATCAGTGCCAGCGTTTGTGGAGGTGGGAGAGAAATGAATCCTGGTCCCTGCTCCAGGGACTCCTAGTGAAGTTCAGCCCAATGCTGTGCAGGAGCAGGAGGGCTTGGTTCCCACTAACCAAGGAGCAGTGGTGGAGGGAGCATTGCCAATGACGCAGCTGCCACGCAGAGAGCTGAAAGGTCTTGCTTTGGGCTAGTTTGGTCATGTCACCTTTGTAATCATGTATGTGTGGTGCTTGAGCAGGGCTTGGAGGATTTATTGCATCCCTCTGAGGCTCTCTGCTGGGACTGCTGACAAATCATACTGTATTTTAAGGCAACCATGTTGTCTCTGCTTTAATTTTACAGGGTTTAGACAAGTTACACTAAGAGCTACTCGTGCAGGCTTTGGTAATATGTTTTTGTAGTCTGTTTTTATACTCTGATAATTTTCACTTGGGAAATTAGCAGGATACTTTGCAAATAATTTTTCCGGTGCCTTAGTCTTCAACAGAGACTCCTAGGCTTCCTCGAAAACAGCCAGATCTTTGTGAAAAAATTTAGAGATTTGGAAGAAAGAAGAGACTTCAACAGCCAGATATGGAGCCTCTCAAGGGGAATTTTTCTCCATCGGCTATTACATTGTTTCCCTACCAAAATGTTTTTTTGGCTTTGAGGCTTGATGGGAGTGGAAGGGGAACAAAATTCTACAGTTTATATGACAGTATATGGCATACGGTAGGAAGCCTCCTTGTATATTGCTAGTATTGCATGCACATATGATTATCTCAGGGACATCAGTAGGAAACATGAGATATACTCTTGAATATTCAGCCAGACCTCTGAACAGTGCGGGTCAGGGAGAAGAATCTTTTTTTCCTGAGTCTACAACCTTCAACGGGGTAATTGTTTTTGGCTTTTGCACAGAGACCACAGTCCAAAAATATATGGATGCTGGCTTCTTGAAGGACTGACATTTTCAGCTTGCTGTGGAAGAGTAAAATAATTTGAGGCCCTTCAGCTTCATGCTGGAGAGCTACAGAACGGTGCGGGGAGAGGACCGCTCGTGCAAGTTAGCCTCCTATGTGTTGCAACATCCAAAAATACCAGTCCCTCTTACCAACTGTTTAAAAACAACTGTAGTGATACAAGCAGATTTAAAGGGGGGCAAGTGGTGGGGTATCTGGTATTCTATGACTGTTTTGCATGTTAAGTTTTGTTGTGTGTGTACAAACACACTGATACGTGCATATGTATATGTATGCACGTACATGACTGTGTTAGGTACAGTAAAAATAAGGACTGTAGGACACTAGCATGAACAAATATACATTGTAACAATCAAGCTTTTAAAACAAGATTAGAGCTCAGTTTCCCTTGGAAATAATGGACTAAAAATGTAGAAAAATATATGGAAAAAAGTTATGGAAAAAATAATGGAATAAAGTAATAGTGGCTGAAATTCCTAATTGTTTCTGAAAACATTCAACCAGAAGACCTAAAGCAAACCTTTGGAAAATTGCACGTTTATGGCTTTTATTTCCATGTTCTTTCTGTACATTCAGAAACAAAATGTAGGTTTTTTTTTTCTTTTTTTGTCTTTTTTATTTTTCTTTTTGGCATGTGGGACTCAAAGCACCACAAGGAAGTCTCTCACCACAAGAAACAAAAGTTGCGAGCCAGGATTCATGAACTCTCTCAAAGGTATGTCAGATAAGGGCTACTTTGTACTTCTGTCTAATTTGCCTTCCTTCCAAAGGTCTTTCAGTGCTTTACAGATATTAATGAGTGGAACTTCTCCCAGACAAAGGACCTCAGGCCTAGAAAAATTTAGGCTGTGCTTTTGAAAGAGGCCTCTGTTTTGGACACCTCCATTTTCAGATACCCAGCTTGGGCTGTAATTTTTTAAGTGCTACACACAGTGCACTTCAAAAGGTGACCAAATGGCGCCTTTCATCCCTGCTTCTGAATTACCGTTAGAGTGAAGGAAATATGAATTGGAGCAATGTTTTTGTGATCAAGCTATAGGTGACCTTCAGATTAAATACATGCATCAAATTACCTGTAAAGAAATGAATGGAGGAAGTAAATAATCCTCGTGGATACGGCCAAGGAAGCTATGTTCTGCTGTGACAGCTGATGAGCATGCTGGCGAGCACAAAAGAGGCCTGACTTCACTGAATAAATTATTCTCTTGAATTTAATAGCCAGCAAAAGGAAGGAAAGGAGAAAAATGATGCAAACCAAAAAGAGATCAAATGCGGTTATTTAAATGTTTGATGTTCAGTAATGAAAACTGTTTACCTTCATAATTGTGTATTAGCAGCTAATAAAGGCAATAGATACAGTAGTTTAAAAGTAATAAAATCAACAACAAAGTGTATTTAATTTTAAATTGAATTGCAAGCAAATGGGTGTCCTAATGAACCCCTGTGTCAATGCAGCTCTAACCAAATTAAGTGAAATAATTTCCATCATGAGAAACTAAATAAGTACAAAGTTCCAAACAGACCATTCTTCTCAAGGAGAGAAGTTAACTTCTCAGATGTTTCAGCTCTACAAATTAGCTAGACACACTCAAGAAGCATCTTCTGTCGCTTCCGTTTAGGACAACGGGACCCAAGTTGACTGCAGCTCAAGGGATAAAACCTCAAAGGTGGTTGACCCTGTGCTTCTTGTATTCAGTCCTTAGCACTCAAATTTTGTCCTTAATTCTCATTGGTCCTCACCTGGGCAAAATTCCTATGTATGTCTTTGGGACTAGCGTCTACACAGACCTTCCAACTGATTTAGCTGTTTTCTGGGCATTTACATGATGTGATTGTACTGTTAGAGGAATCTGGAAAACAGCTTAACTATGCACCAGTGGCAATTTTACCGCTGTAAATGTGTATATATGTTTTTTTTTTTCTTTTTTAAAAAAAAAAAAAGGAAATAGGCAAGATCTGAGTAGAAAACGATTTGTAGCAATGTGCCGGGAACTTGGAGACAGACTGGGATGTTTAGCATGATTTGCAGAGTCTCTGTAAATAGTTTTCTTGGTAAAGAACCATGTTAAATGTACAAATGTGGAGGCTTCTCATATTATCGTCTAGAATGCAAAGGAGGAAAAAGGAATGAAGACACTGGAATTGAATTTTGCAAAAGCAAGTCAGAAAATTAAGGAATGCTTCAGAAGTGCAGTCCAGGGAAATGCTGGTTTTGATTTTTTTCCTTTTTTTTTTTTTTTTTAAATGAACACCAAATTTTAGCATCATCTTTTTTTGTGGCTAAAAAATGAATACATGGCTTGACAGCCTAAGAGAGCCTGTCCTCTGATTGCCTGTGTTGTAGATGCCCAAGCTAGTCCTGAATTGCAACTGTACCTGGTGCAGTGATTTCTCCTTGCTCCGTATGACTCCTCTCACTACACCTCAGGCAGCTCCCCTGACCTCCAGGGTGGCACGTGGCTGGCCCTCGGCCACAAACAACCTGCCCATCCTCCGGCTTTTGAGAGCCACCGTGTCTTTCTCTGTGCTCTGCTACCTGCCCCAGCTCAACCTGCCAGTGTGGCTGGAGCATCGCCAGCTCTGGCACGACTGACCAACCCTCCCCAGCCTTTTAAAGCGGGCTGTGGAAGAAAGAGCTGAAGTGCTTTGAAGCCAGCTGACCATCTACGAATGTTTTTACTTAGGGCCATTTCTATTTAGATACTAGTGCCGAGTAAGGACAGAGGAATTGTTCACGGTTCCATGTCTATTGAAAGATGGGATGGAATTGCCAAAGCATACAGCTTTATAGCGTCTATTGTAAGTGACTTAGTTTTGCATTTGCTCCTGCTGTGCTCTAAGAACAAGGTTTTGTTCATAGGGTACCATGCCTTTTGTGTATCCTGTGCACTAAGCAGGGCAGTGTCAAGTGTGGGGCTGTTCTTACGCTATTTGCTGGGGTTCTGCATTGCTACAGGGACCTCTCTTTAAAAAAAATCTTGGAGTTAATATAATTACCCCCAAAATTACTTTAACTACGCAAGAAGTTAACATATGAATGCCAAGGAAGGTTTAATGGTTTACATAGAGCTGAGAATTTGTGTATGTGCATATATGTAGATATGGCATATAAATGATATATATAGTTTTTTCGTCTGTATAAAATAAGATCTTTCAGAAAATTTATAAATGATAGATCTATATATAAATTTATAAGATTTTTTTTTTTTAAAAAAGTAGGATTTATATATAATAAGATTTTTTTCAGTGGTTTAAAGCAACCCAATCCTCAAGGAACCAATGGTTTCCAAAAAACTGTTCCAGTTTATTGAAGCTGTCAATTGGTCCTGAAAGTGTCAATAGAGGCAATGGCTTACTGCTTTAATATTCTTAACCTAGATAATATTCTTCACCTAGGACTTGAGCCGCAACACCAAACACAGCTGGTTGTACATGGGCAGTGAAACTTTAGGTTCCTTAAGTTGACCTATGGCACAGACCGACAAATATTGGTCGTGTTACTGGGCCTGTGACTGCATTTTTCATGTGCCACTTTTTGAAGCCTAGTCATGTCTCTGCTTAGCACACTGTTGTTTCTCCTGGATGCCCTGCGAGGCTTATGATATATTCAAGGAAAGCATCAAACCGCAGTGTATTTCCAATGGCAAGTGCTTCCTGTATCTGCATTGTAGTTCATTTCTTTTCAGTTCTTCTTCCCTGTTCCCTTTCTAACTGCTGCAGAGTGGGACGTCAGTTGTTGAAAGCAAAGGAGAATGAATGTGAAGAAGAAATGGTAGCCAGCTTCGGTAACTTTGCAGGTATGGCTACTGGATTAAATGGAGCAGCAGGACCCTGTGGGAAGGTGAGGTTCTCCATGAGTGCTCTTTTTCCCTCATGTGAACTGCTAAATGACTAGATCAATTGCATTGCATTATTATTCCTTTTTTTTATTTTTCTTTTCATAGTTTAAGAGGATAGAATTTAGCAGGTTTCAAAATATGCTTTCCAGCAGATGTAACCATATGCTTAAAGAGAATGTCTAAAGCTATTAATGATGAATCATTTGGGCATGGCAAGAGTTCTTCAAAACAGTTTGTCAGCGCTGGCCAAGCAAAGTCTTTCAGCAGGAGATGAGACAGCTCTGCCACCATGCAAATGAGACAGGCTTGAAATATGATGAATCTTCTATCTCCTTTTCCTACTCGACTGACACTCGCTTTGAGGAAGGTTGTAAATGCAAGAGAGATTGTGGTATAATTCCTCAGACTGGCGTTTCTGCCCCCCAGTCACTATTCGATTATCTTCCAAATTGCTGTGTTTCAGAGAGATAAAGATTTTTTATGGCTTGCTGACTTGAAACAACCAGAAGAGCCAGAAAAGAGATGGCTAACCGGCCATGCATAGTAATTCCATTGGTAAATGACAAAATCTTTGTTTGTATGACATTTCCAAAATTACTACAGAAGATGAATCTAAAATACAAAATGTCACATTTGGCATGCAAAACTATCACAATATATTTCAGTATAAAATTCATAGAGGCGTTTAATTTAGAATGTGCTTAATAACGAAGTCTGCCTGCATCAGTAATCCTGCCTTGAGGTTTAAAAAGATTGTCTTATTTATTCACATAATGTTAATTTTTTTTATATATGATTCAGAAACCAAAAATATTAAGGTTAAATCTTCATTGTTAATTAAGATTTTCTAATTAAGCTGAAAATAATTGTCATTCAGATTAGTTGTTAAGTATGGTTTGTGTTGAGAACAAAAGAAGTTTAACAAATTCAACTGTTTATTTAACTGCTTAATTTAATTCTAGAAGCTTTCTATCTATATGGAAATATGCTATCTCTTCCAAAATAAATCCAAGACAGGATTAAAGAAGAGATTATTAGCTACTGTAGGCTTAAACTGTGAGACTACTAAACCTAGTAGTCAAGGTAGCCATTTGATTCTGAAGTGCGGCGTGGATTCTTGTATCACATTGCATTGAAAGAAGAAGACCTTGCACTAGTGTTTTCTCAAAATAACGGAAGAAATTGATTCCTTGGAGAAGGAAAAAAAAAAAAAAGATTGCTTATTTGAAGCACTAAATGATTAGTTATTGCGGAAGCAATTTTATCCATTAAAGTCACCACTGGAGCCAAACTGGGACTCCCTGTTATGTGCCTGGCCCTGCATGTTGCATTTGGGCGGCACTAAAGTATGTGCTTGAGTAGTGGGATGGACCCCATGCTTTAGCTCAGGCAAGACTTGTAAGGATCGCACTGCTGTGCCTGTTCCCCTCTGCCAGCCTCCACTCTATAAGCTGAGCATACAAGGAAAGCACCAGAAAGGCATTTCTAATATGCAGCACAGCATTTATTCCATACTAAACATTCTGTAACTCAGACAACATCTTGTCAACAGCAAGCAGCAGATGTTTCCTTTTGTCTGGACTTGGAATAAAGGTGCCTGTAGGGAGTTGTTATTAAACTCTACACGTGTTGCACTTTGATTACTATTTTTAAGAGAATCTGATTATATGATAATCAGAAGGTGAAAGGATAGTCTGCATATTACACAGCACTAATAGCTTTGGCAAGGCTAATAATTAGTATAAAAACATGGCCTGCCCTGTCTTTCACTCTGTGCCTGCAGCCTGCTCATCACATCACGTATTGCGCCTGTCTTGTAAAGCAGGCTGTATTTTGGAAGGTGTTGTTTTCCGGTTAATTCTGCCTTATTATTTCAGACTAATGGTTTCTGGTGTCATACTTCAACAGCTCCACCTTCCCCCCAAGGATGCTGAACGTTTTATTACTAGTATTTGTATTATTTTTTTTGTCTGTCATCTCTATGACTTTTGACCTCCCTAATTGCAGATCCTTGGCTAGCAATGGGTAATTGCAGGTTGAACAAGAAGCACGTTGTCTGCTTTTCAGTAGTTATTCTCTTGAAGAAATTTGTTCTTGCTAATTGTATGGTTAAAGTTAGCTCAACCCGGGTCAGTAACTCAGAGCCTTCTCCCCAGGTTGACTGCTCCAAGACACCGCAGCCGATAGAAATTCACATCAGATGCCTGAGGGGAGTCAAAGATAAAGTGCCTAAAGGCCACTACACCCTCAAAGTTTCTGTTCTCAGCCGCTTAGGTGGTGGCTTGCTGGAGTGGCCCAAACTGAAGGAGCAGCCTCAGGCCAGGACAACGCTGCCTGTTAGTCACGATGGAAACTTCTATAACACTGAAATCTACTTCGGACAAAGTATCCAGACTGTAAGCAACACTTCTTAAATATGCTATCTTTGCTTTGAAAGTTAAAACACATCCGCTCTTTCTCCTTCAGGCTTATATATTTAATGCATTCCATCATGTTCATAATTTATTTAATAATTTAAGGTGCAATTTAGGAGGGTGCAATTTTTTTCCCCCTAGGTTAACCCTCATCACTCACTCTAAAAGTGCCAAATACACACTACATCACACAGTGTTGTCAGCTAATTTTAAATTTTACTTTTATTCTCTCTTATCTATGCAGCTTGTCAGCTATGTAATTTGATTTCTGTAAAGTAGCTTTAGAATAATAAATGAACGAGTGGGTGTATATAAACACATAAATGCCCAAATCCTTCTGTGAGTTTTTAGCTCCATTGACCCCCATTTGCCAAAAAAGCAGCATTTGGATTATTTTGGAAGGAGCCCAAACACTTGAGGCTCTATTCTGTCTTCTGCGACTGAGGCACACATATTTTCCTGCCTAAGCATGCTGTGCGTGGCAGGATTGTTGTGTGTCAGTTGCTCACTGTTGTAGCTAATGCCTAGTGCTGGTTGAAGCACTGGTCTCGGATAAACTCTCTGGCACAGGAAAGCTTCTTTACGGTTCGAAAAACACCACCCATCTCTCCCAGTGTAGTTTTTTTTGTGTGTTATGAGGCATTGGTAGAACGAGAAGGAGAGTTTTTCACGTTTTCAATTATTTATTTTGCAGTATGACCTGAGCAGTAGATT
Organism: Alca torda; assembly: GCA_008658365.1. NCBI lineage: Eukaryota > Metazoa > Chordata > Aves > Charadriiformes > Alcidae > Alca > Alca torda. The sequence continues at coordinate 70,763,369 of CM018077.1, forward strand.
TCCTCCTCCATCCCTTCTGCTGTGTGGAGTGTTGTGGAGATACAGAACAGACAGACAGTCCCTATCCCAAAGAGCTTTCAGATAAATCAACTTTTATGTGTGGCACTGATGCTTTTACTTACTTGCGGACAGGTCATTTTAGCTATTGGGTTTGTGATATATAAAGCGCTGCTATGTCACGTGTTCTGCTTTTTAATTGTTTATCATCTGTAATGGATAATGAACAGTGTGTCAGTAAATACAGCTGTCGGTATGGAAAGAATCATGCATTTAGAGAGGGAAATTATGAATGTGCCTGTCACACGATGTTATAGCAAATACATGTATCTGTCCGAGAAATCACTGAGCTGGGATTCCTCCCTAGGCGGGATGCACGCATCCTGCTTACTGCCTCGAAGCCCAGGTGCTGCCTTCTCAGGCTTCATACAGAGGAGAAGACCATGAGCAGTACTGCTGAAGGACCCCACCACGCCCTGCCTCATTGTGTTTCTCCTGGGTCTTGCCTCCTGCTTTCGCTCCTACCTGGGGAATATCCCCTGTTCAGAACTGCGCGTCTCTGGTCTCGGTACTAAGCAAGAGCTAGTTCAGATTTACCCATCTTTTGTCCCGCTGCTCCTCAATGCAAAGGAACTCCCGACATGGATTTGTGAGGAATATGTGCACAGTCCACAACTTGTCTTTCTGTTAGTTTCTATGGGCTTCTGCAGACACCTCAGTAACTGCTTGGAGGTGGCTTTTATGCTTCATCCAAAGGTGTGAGAGAAATGCTTGGTAGTTTTACCATTTTTCCAGAGATTGCTTTAAAGTCCTCTTTGAGTCTCACAGAGGACATTTAATTAGTGTCTTCACCAAACTTAATTTTTAGTCTAGTGAACCAGGGTGCAGGTCTCAGGCAAGTCCACTTAAAATGCAGGACCAGGAGGAGAAGTTGGACTAAATGACCTTCTGATGATTCCCTGTCTTCATTACTGTATAACAGACAGTAAAACCTTGATGTCATAATTTTAGAGAACCTCTTCCACCAGCTCATTTTGAAGATGTAGGTGTTGTACTCTGAACAACCCTACGTTTCTGTTCTTCCACGTTGGTATTGGCCCATAACCTTAAGGAATTTTTTTAAAAGAAACCCTTAGGTTCTATGCTGAGATGAGGCAAATGTTAGGCTTCAGATGGCTAGCATCTACTGCAAAACTTAGCGTAAGTAGTGAGGTCTTAGTGGTGAGGTCCAGATGAGCATCTGGGTTTGAACCCAGTCTTATATACAGCACGCTGCCTTGGGATATATTACAGTGGGGAAAATACAAGTGCTCACAAATGAAGAATAAGCTTTTGTTTTCACTGGCCAGAATAATGATAGGAGTTCAGTGTAAACATGGTAAAAACGAAGACATGCATGCTTGGTATTGAAGGAAAGCTTAGTTTTAACTAATATATTAGAGAAATTGTTCCAGAACACTACATCCTTCCAAAAATAATAACCCTGTCATGCCGGCAAAGTTGGTGTCAGCATGGGTTACCTGCTGCGTACAGAAAGTGCTGGTCATGTAAGTTAGATCTGCCTCAGGGCTAGTCTGACTTGCGCACCCGACCTTTCAAAAATGTTTTTTGTTCATTAATCAATGTTCTTTGCTCTGGCTTGCCAGCTTCCCTTCTTTCCCCTCCTTCACTGTCCTCCTTTCTAGTTTGTCAACCTACCTCCCCCAATAGCCTCTGACTACGTATTAGACAGTGGCTCCTAATAGCTCCAATTGAATTTTATTTGGTTTTTAGTAAGGCCAGACAGTCACGCGAGTTGTTTTTTTTCCTTAAATTATGCTGGACAAAGCACGTGTGAATATTTTGGATTGGGATAAAATGCAATTGCTGTTTCAAATGACTCTCTACAATTTTAGGAATAGCAACTAATAGCATGATCTGAAGGGGACTTGTTTTAAACCCAACATTTCAAGGACATTTTCGTATATTTAGTTTATGCACGGGAACTTTAGACTTAGATGGGTTAATGCTGTCTGGTTTAGGTGAAGCAAGAGCTATTTTGAAACTTCACCTACATTATAACACAAACTGAACATGAACTCAAGCTGAGATTCAAAAAATGTAGTAGGTTAATTCTGGCAGTAAAGAAGCTTTGTTCTTAAACTTTCAATATACTCTTGTCCTGCCTGATTTTTCTCAGGTCTGGAATGCAAGTTGAGTAAGGAGAGGATAGGAAAGGAGATGAGATGAGAGGTTTACTATGCATGTAGTAAGGCAGTTACTGCAATTAGATTGTCCTTGGCAGCCCGTGCACAGATGTAACTGTGTCATCTTTAGACTAGACCAAGGATTTTACTAATATAATTTCCTTATTGCCGTCTCATAGTGGCTAAGATCCTACTAAGTAGTCAGTAAATGTTTTTCATTCACAGTGTACTTAAAGCAGTGTCTTATTACTCCATAGGATCCATGTGCCAGTGTTAGCACGTCCAGATGACATTTTTCAGCTTAGTGGTGACTTGGAGAGCACAAATGAGTTGCGGTGTGCGAAAGTTTAATTTTGCTCAGAAAAAGTGTTTCATTTTTTTTTCTGTCAGCTTGACGTAAGTTAGTTCAGTAAATGTTAAAATAGTTGTATGAAACAGTTACAATAAAAAGAACAAATCCTCCCTTTTCAGAGTCAAAGTAGTTAGTGGCTTCAATGGAATAAAAATTGGAGTGTGGCTAAAATGCTTCTCTTCTTTTAAGAAAAATGTTTTTAGCTATAATTTCAATTATTAGGGCCAAAATATTTTGTTGTACATTGCAAGATTCACCTACTAAGAGAAGGGGCTTTTAAGGAAGATGTTCCTATTTCAAGTATTTGCAATAAATTTTAAACATTTCTGGAACGCATTTCCAGAAAATATATTGCCTGTCAGGAAGCGACTTTTTGTTCAGTAGGGGAAGTTCAGATAGGAAATTTTCAGCTATTCCGAAGGGCAGTGTAAGCCAACGAGATGGACTGCAAGTGACATATAAAAAACGTTCATTAAGCCGTCCAGTCACCTGGGATGTCAGTCCAGCGCTGCTGAGGAGAAGCAGGGACAATCGTCTCAGTGTCGGGCTCCCCAAGTTGCATTTTAACCCCAGTCCTGCTGCACCTGTACGGCATCGGCCCTTATGCTGTGGCAGCCTTCCAAAATCGGCACTTCAGCAAGAAAAAAAGTGAGCTCCAGAAGTATGTCAGCACTGGCGCTACGCATTTTCCCCAACGTACCTGGAACTCAGGACAGCACTAAATCAGTTCATATGCATATAAAGCCACGGTTGCTGACAGAACAGCTCACAGATCTGTAGATTTTTAAGGAGTATATCAACCGGTTAATATTTATGTATCAGTGTGGCAAGGTACTAGCAATATTATAACAGTAGCTGGGTACCATTTTGTTTTACTTGAGGGAAATTCAATATGAATAAAACAGCAACTTTTCAAACATGACATTTAATCCACACGTGTAAATCATACCAGGAGATCTATTATTCATTATTAAAAGGGCACCATATTTTTATTACACTGAAAATGAAACACAAATGCTGTGAAAAATTTAGTGCCTTTTTCTGAAGTTTCAGGACACTTATCATGCAGTCATCTAGCAGGAGCTGACACTCATTTTAAAATATAGCTACAAAATTAATAAATTTGAACTCTTTTGCTTGGAAAAAGAGGATGTTCTATTTCACTGAATGAGGTGGATTTATTTTTTATTTAAGGCTTCCTAAATACTTAAGATGGCAAAGTATTTTGGTAATGTTCACATTCAGAGTTAGATATATAACAAATAAAGTTCATATCTTTGTTGTTATTAGTCATTTCCAACGTTTTCTTCCCTGAAGTGCATTTTGAAAACTACATATATCAGAAACTGATTAACATGACCTAAGGTATTAATTCTTAAAATATGATGAAACAAACAGTTTTGAGGCCTTATTTTCTGTATGTCAGCAGCTGTCTAAGGACTGTGATGCTTTTAGTAATTACAAAACAACGTATCATTAGGAAAAGTAGAGCACAAACTTCCCCCCTCCCCCCCCGTATTTTATTCTTGAGCGAAATGCTGGCACAGATGAAGAACATTTAGCTCTAGGACACTTTATAGGACATAACATAAGAGTTTGATACACTATGAAAAAAGATAGGAAGTAATAATGCTTGGCAGTGCCAGAGGACTTTCAAAGTGAGAGCCACTTAAATTTTCCCTGGATGCAATTATTTGTAGTTGGGATGATAAGGTGCTACGTGAACCTTTTGGTAAATGCAAGAACTAAGCTTAGACAGATGCTTGTATTTATTTGAAGACTGCAGGTTTGACTTTTTTTTTTCACACAGAGGGAACACGTGCTTATTACTGCTTCTATTTTGTTTATCGGAGTCTGTTTGGGGGTTTGGTCTTCGATTGCTATTTGCTAAACATCTTTTTGCAACAGCTCCTCAAAAAGTATGTTTTCAGAGGGACCCTGTTCCAGCTGTGTCCCACCCCTGTGCCATCCTGGGGACAGGTCCCTGCGGCGTGCTGCTGGCAGCCTGGGGACTGGGTGCTGCTCAGAGCACGAGGACAAGGGACCCACGCTGCTCGGGCTGGCTGCCGGCCCTTTCGTAGTCTTCTTCTCTCCAAATGGCCCTGAGTCCTTTCTTCTTGCTGTGGAGCCAGCGGAAAGGGTCGCGAGGACCTCCCCTGCCACTGTGCAGTGCACAGATCCTGTTCCATCCACAAGCTGCCTTCAGGTGCTTTCTCTGGAGACCTTCACTGCCCAAAGATGGACTTTCCCAATGTGGAAAGCTGTCTCCAGCACTGTGAAGACTCGAAAGTATTCATTAAGTCTGGTATGCTGACATTACAAAGCCATTGTATATTAGACTCTATTGCATCTACCGTATTTAGCATTATGCAATTGATTTACGTATGCAAAAGGTTACTACTTATCCCAGGTTTTGTTTTCGGTAATTAGTTGGAGTTGCTTTTCACACTTCTGGTCATTGTTCTGCAGCGGAGGAGTTCTTGGAAACACCCGCTGACTGTACCATGCGTGCTCCTTCAGCTCAGACCAACCACACTGCCCAAAGACCTCAGAAATGTGGCCTGTGTTATAACGCATCATGTCTACCTAGGGTAAGGTATGTGGTCTTCATTAGAAAATCTCGCAAGCATATGTTAAAGATCAGGAGTGTCTAGGGACAGGCCTTTATTTTGGACCACTCCATGGCCTATTCCCTACCTAATGGGAAATTATAACTGTAAGAGAGCTTAGCGTGAGCCATAGGATACAACAGTTGTACAAAAGTCATATATTATGTGGAGCAGATCAGCGGGAAGGCAGAATGCAGCAGCTCCTGCTTGTATCCTTAGCTCCAAGTAAACTCCAGACAAAAGAGGGCACCAAGAACAAAATAAATGCCCGCCTTAACATTAAATGCTGTGAGTGGAAAAATGGAGCAATTCCATGACTCACCAGAGCTGACAGCCTGGAACTGTGAAAAGGGGCTTAAGCTGTGTTTTGGTCCATATCTTCAAGTCGTGGGAGCCAGCAAAACACCCTCAGAAGACACTTACTTTTCTTAAAACATCTGTTTTTGAAGATTTTCATGTTTTATATAGTTATCTGTGAACTCAGGATGAGCAGGTTAGTTGCAAAGCTGCGCTGTGGAAATGGGAAGAGTACTTTATGCCACAAAAGAAGAAAAAGTGATCCTGTTTTATACATAAAGTTTTTAAGCAGAGCACACAAGGAAAAGGGGATTTGTTATCAGGAGTTGGTCTTCCTGTTTCTTTGCTGGAGGGGTGTTAGCTGAGTCCCTGGAAAGAGAGCAGAGCCCGACGAGGTCTGGACCACCTGGGAAATACTGCAGGAGTGTCAATTCTGCATTGGCACAGCTTCCCTGGTGAAGGGACCCTCGCTGCATCCCACGCTGGACTGAAGCTGAAGGAGGAAGGGGATGCTGTGCTACACGAGGTGTGATGGGGAATCGGGAACAGCATCAGGAAAGAGACCTGAGATGGAGCAGCTGCTGGAGCAAAAGGGAGAGGAAAGCTGGCTGCTCCCGCACCGGAGCCTGGGGCAGGCAGAGCGGCGCTGCTGTGTGACTCAGCCCTGTGTGCCCAGTGAGCCACGTCTTCCTGAGACTCTTTGGCTCCGAGTGGTTTCTGAGTGAAGTACGTGTCGCCTCGACACAAAAGAAGTAAACTCTGCTGTTTCATGTCGGTGGCCTGTGTTATCCCAGGAAACTCATGCTCTGACCGTGCTGGAATCAGTCTCAGGAGTAAATGAGTGAGACGGGAGTTTCAGGAGAAGGAACCAGGGTTCCTGCCTTCCTGTTACAAAGATGATTTCTCCCCTTGCAAGATGAGGTCAGAATTCACCCAGGCCAGCGGTATATCACCAGAAATGCTCGGGGAGGCTAGCGCTGGCTGTACCATACATTACTACTCCCTGCTGGTCAAAGAACAGAAAAAAATTAGCAGCAGATGTGCCAGGACAATTAGCAACAGATGCAGAGGCTAAAGCTCACAGAATGCAAACATTATTCCCCTGTATTTGGGAAGATAAAAGGCCAGATTCTGGTCCTTTGGTGTAAGGTAGTCGTGCCGCGTGTGATGCTGCCGGAGTTAGCTGCGCCCTGAGTTATCTCTCCTAGAGGAAAGGGAGGCAGTGGGGAATTGTTGCTGCTCTGGTAGCACGGGGAGAGGGCACGAGATGTTTCCATCGGGGCACTGGATGCGGCTCTGGGAAGGCACCAGGTTGCTTTGGCACAGTGTATCAGGAGAAATCCTGCTGGCTGCCACTGCTGCGGTACTGAGAGCGGTGAATAAACTGCCCAATTACAGATACCACTGCCCTGAGCTCCACGCGGCTCATCCGTGATACCAAGCTCATATGCTGCATCACAAGTGCTTCTGGTCCATAATCCCTCACAGTCAGGCAAGTTGGGATACTGGGTCACAGGAAAGATGGTGGTACTGCATAAAGGTTTGAGGAGATCTGCAAGCTGCAGGGGGAGGAGTCAGGGAGTCGTCTGACCTACGTCAGGCCTGAAATGTCTGTTCTCTTTTTCAGAAAATAGGAAAAAAAAAAAGTATATATGGGAAAATGAATGATGGTGCACTGCACAGTCCTCCTTTGATTTGTGTGTTATTTTGCATTCAGACACCTGTTGCAGTTTCCAGCTACTCCAGGACATTCTGATGATAGATAGGACTTTTGGAAAACCCTAATAACATGGTATTTTATTTTTACCTCGGCCAGTGTTTCTATTTCCTCCCCTCTGGCCTTTTATAAATTTCAAAGTTACATAAACACTTCCCAAGAATGCCCTTCCCTCTGTCTGTATGCTAGCCTTGCACGTTAACGGGGAGGGCTTAAAATCTGGCTGTGAAAGCTCCACCTTATTTCGACAATAACAGCCTCATCTCCAGCACTATTCATTTTACATAGCGAAGTAATTTTTTATTTGTTAATGAAATAGTTTGATGGGAACTGCTTCCTATTTAAATGTTTTTCTACTCATGTTTTACACCAGTAAGGTTCATTTCCCGCAGTTTTCATAAGCAGAAATGATGAGCTGTTAATTTATATGGTCTTTCGCAAGATTATTCTATATAATAAGAAAACATTGAATTGCCTTTGCATCTTTTAATTCTCTTTAATCTGTTTGAGTTGTACGTGTTTAGTGGTCAAATTTTTGTGTTTTGTGAATTAGGTAATTTTTGCCCTTTTTCTCCTCAATTGAAAGCATTTGAAGGTGCAGAGGAGAGAAGAAAAGGCTTCTTTCTTTCCTGACAAGGTTAAAGCCCAAGAGTAAGTCAGACAAAAACCCCCAAATCCTCCCACTGGATCTGTTTATTGAAATATTCAAATAGAATTCATTCTCTCTCTAGAGTAAATGATTTTGTTGCTGAAATTATGGTGGCATATGGGGAAGTAAGATATATTACAATAAAACTGATATAAAACAGTTGAATTCAGAAATAGTGGCAAGAGATAATTTTAGTTCACTATGATTTAATTCAATTAAATGCAACACTGTTAACTGCAGACTAAGAAGAATTACTTGTGCCTGTGCAGGCACACACAAGCATTATTTATTCGCTGCCGCATCTCTCTTTGCAAAAGAAATTACACCAGTAAAAAGTGGGCGCTGGATGCTTTCATAGCGCTGTAAAAGGCTATATACCTCACTGACCTCAATGGAAATTTTAGCCGAGCACGGAGAAAGAGGGAGCTAAGGTGTTAGAGAGTAGACCCATTAAAACTCAGAAAACTGTATTTATGTAGTATGCTCTCTTTGAGCATCAACAGCGTTGGTGAAACTTGTGGACTAACTTACCAAATGGTGCCTCAAAAGAGGTTGCCACCAGCAGGAAGGAAAATATAGCTGCTCTTTTTCTTTTTTTTTTTTTTTCTTTTCCTTAAAAAAAATAGTAGTCCATCAAAACAAACTGGTCAGTTTGAGCTGCCTGTGCCTTGCCCATCCCAGGCACTGCCCCGAGCCAGGCAGCTGTCTCTGCAGATGCATCTTCTCCCACAGCTCCAGAAAGGACCCCTTCCCGTCTCCTCCCAGGGCCCTGGGTCTCTGACAAAAGTGAGCAATCACTGATTCCCCTCCTTCTCTAACCACCTGAGCTGTTCCCTGCCCTGTACCTGGCCACGATGGCCCAAGCCCACGGAGGCATGCAGACGCTCAAGGACCACGGATTTCAATTGGAGCTACATGCCTAAAAGCCTTTGTGTATCTGTGCCTACGAGTGGTGCTGGCCGTGCCCCAAATCCCTGCTCTCGGGCTCGCCGCCTAGGAGGAGGCTAATGAAGGGCAGGTGGCACAACACCGAGCTCCCTCCCAGGGTTGTCTGACCCTGCGGCTGTGGGACAGTGGGCCGTGATGGAGATGCGCGTTCACTGTGGCAATGGGAATAGGTTTAGCACGGGGCTGTTGAGGGGACCTGCCTCTTCTTTGAAACTGTCCTGCTTCAGCCTGTCTGTCCCTTACTAAACAGCAGTTCCCCTGTATAAATCATGCTCCTGTGGCTGTCGGGATGGAAGTGAAAGCCCACAGGCACCTGCATGAATGCTTGGCACACTAGCATAGAGTCACAGGCAGAGATTTGGCTGGGATTTTTCTATGGATTCAACAGAAAGAAATTTCTTATTTGGTAGGTATGTTTTATTTGACCATGTATGCTGAAATGTGTGACGCTATCCTACCTGGGTCAGACACCCAGCGTTCATGTGAGAGGACTCACAGAATAAATCTCACAGCCTCAGGCTTTGTAGCACACACGTGTGTGACAAAATCCTTATTTTTCTTATTATTTTTGGATCATGGCATGGCTTAAACATTCATCTCCTGTAACTGTAAGGAAAGGGATGCTTCCAGTCCTAAAGAGTGAGTTTGCAATCCAGGTGAAGGACAGGAACTCGTAACAAATGAAGAATAACTGTGAGAAGGAAACAAAGAATAGAATTTTTAACAGTCAAAATTACCCTTACACCAACTGCTTGACACCACTGTCTGTAGGCAGGCTGGCAGAAGAGTGTAGTGTGAAGTTTTTATCAAGAAAAGAGTTAAGTCTGGGAAACAAGGGAGAAACCAAAAGGGATGTTGTGATACAGCAGTGATTTCAGCTGCTTATGCTTTGGGATTGTTCAATAATGCAGGTAATTGTCTTTGATCATAGCCTTGTAACCACCACCTTTAATTTGTAGCACAGAGGTTACTATCTAGCACCCAGCTAGCCAAATGAAATGTATGGCTTGATTAAGGATCTCTTTTGTCAGTAATTTGTGCCTAATGTTTTTAGCTTTCCCACGGGCTGTTATGGAAAATGGTAAATCTGGTTTAAATGAAACCTGATACTGTTAATGGTTTAATAGCAGCTGCCACAGGGTTATGGCATTTTTCAACAGATGCTTCTGTTTCATTTTAAGCCTACACTAAGTCTTAGAATATATTTACATAATTAATATAAAGTACACCTACATAATAATGACAATATTTATAGTTTTAAAAGATTTCCTCAAATGACTTCCTCTCTCTTGCCGTTATCTAATCACAATATATAACTTGAAACAGGAAGGCATATTATTAAAATAATAATTTACATTCACCTCTTCAAAAAAATTATAGAATGCAGCACAATTATGAACATGTATCATCTCCTAACATAGCAGTTACTGGTATGGGCAAATCCCTTAGCTACTTCAGAAAAAGAGAGAGAAAAGGCTTGGCTGTACCTGAGTTGTGCTTATTATCTTGCCTGCTCTTCAATCAGGAGTATAGAAAAGCAGTGCTTACATTTACAAATATCAGTCAAGAAAGAGCTGCATTGGGGTGTGTACTTATGTGCAGAAATACTTGAAGCAGTAAAGATTTGTGGCTGGTTATCAGCTGCAGAATGTCGTCTGGTTGAGGAAATCCCTGCTAATTTAAGACGACTTTGGCATTTTAGGCTTTTAATAGTGGGTGATCAGTTTGGCTGGACATCTCCTATTTGGAAGTCTTTTTCTGAGTTTCAAAAAGTGCCACGGGTATATCCTTCAGGACACTCAGAGTCAGAGGATACCCTTCAATATTGTGGCCTTCTACGAGTACGTGCCAGTTCACAGGGACGAGAGGAGAAAAGGCTCCTCTTTCTCTACCTTGTCTGAAGGCAAGGTAAGGTTGAGCAGGAGTCTGCAAGGCAAATGTACCAAGGCATTTGCTGCTATGAACTTTGAGGACTGAAATGGGAACAACAGAAGGTGGAAAACATTCAAATAACAGAACAATGTCTCTATTGGAGAAGCAGCCAAGATAGTTTATTTAAGAGATTAGGCATTCCCAGTTCTCTATAATCCAGGAGAATGTGTAGGAGCAGTGATGAAGCAGATGATTTGCTGTGTGAGAGTCACCGCTGACATACTTGCTCCCTTTGTCCCCAGGTGACTACCCTTCGGAGCTGTTAGCCAGGGTATGATGGCAGTTACCTTCCATGTTCTAGCTTTTCTGTGGGTTTTGTTTTATTTGCCCTTTTCAATGTACTAGAGCTGTTCAACAGGACCCCCATGCTAATTAAAGAAAACAGTTAGAATTGTGGCATAGGACCATATTTCTTTGTCTTTGCCCTGCTCCCTTCTCTACCCTCTTCTCCATGGCTTTGCATTGCTTAACACAGCAAACCTTACAGAGGGATTTACATAAATTCATTACTTCGGTGTGTTTCTTCATCCCCGATTTTCAAGTCTTTGCCATGGGAACACAATTGCTCCAGGGCCCTAAGGCACTGGTAACCCTTCCACAGCCCAAGCTGCTCAGAATACTATCTCTAGCTATCTTATGAAAAGTGTAAACAGCATTTGCCAGCCTCACAGTTTACTACCTCAAAATCCTTTTTGACCCTACCCTGAGGTTCATATAGTTTGCAAGAAGAGTTTTCCTGCTTTAATTTGAAGGAGGAAGGCTCTTCTATACCAATATCATTCCCAGAACTGGGTGGAGAAAAGTTTATGACTCAATGAGGAGCAAGCCTGTAAGTGATCTCACTGGGTATTTGGATGAACTCTCCAAAGTTGCTGCAAGAAGAACCCAGTGGTGAATCTCGGTAAGCCCTCACAGGGACACCTCAGATTCCCAAGTTGGTTGGTTACTCTGCCTTAAAGTTTTCTTGCGGCAATGTTATTCCACCACTGGTAAAAAAGGCAGAAAATGAAACACCTTCAGAAAGCCAAAGGAAAAAAAGAAATCACAAAATTAGCATGGAAAAAAAGCACAGCATTTTTTGTCAGAGTGGAAAATTGTTCAGATGCGTGATTTGGTGGAAAGAGCAGTTGTTAATTGCTTTAGTGTGCAAAATTGGTTCAAAGGTATGAAGTTTGTAGAGCTTTATATGAGAAAAGAAAGCTGGTTCCCTTGTGATGTTTTTATAACTAATAAATCTTCTCTTTTCCTCCTTTGCTAGGTTCTACCACCTAGAAAAGCTGTGAAGCCAGGCATGGTCCTCCTCTTTGAACTCTTCCTTCTTCGGGGGACCCGTACTTGGGTTGATCGAGAAGTGGGATGGGGAGCTTTTCCCTTGTGTGACAACAATTTTAATGCTTTGGAGGGAAAATTTAAATGTCCCTTCCTTAGAGGCCATTACGACTCCAAAGTTGACCGATTCAAAAAAATTGAAAGTTTTATTTCACAAGACTTGGATCACTGGTTATGCAATCTCTACTTTCAGGTTTGTATTTAAAAAAAATTAGCCTGCTCCACTTTCCTTCTGTCTGCCTTGAAATTGATACCATCTTTCCAAAAAACAGTTTATCAGCCTACTCAGTAGGCATATAAAGAAAATGAAAATCACATGCATCTCCAACTTTTACCTGAAATTAGTGGGTTTTTTACAACCAAATTTTAGGGCTATTTCAAACATCAAAATATTTTTTGGGGTGCTGAGTAATTGGATCAAAAAAATTAGATCAAAAGCTGAAATTCTGAGTTTGAGCCTGCCACCAGTACATGTTAATTCCCTCCACAGTTTTAGTGAATTTCAGAAGTGCTTTCACATGGCTACAAAATAAAATAATGTTGTTTATGATATTGTTGCATTTGTATGTCTGGGATTCTGCAGCTAGTGAGCAAGGCTCTGTTGTGATAGAAACCTTACAGTGAATAGTTTTGGACGTAATTCAGATGTGACACTTTTTGTATGTCTTTGGTGAAATGGGCTTGAATTAAGAACGCCCCTTCAGTGGAAGCTTGGTTTCTGGACTTACAAATTAAGGGCGTTATTGTAACTGAGATACATTCCCTCATTCAGAATCTTAACAAGATCTCAAACTTATACCTCTTTTATAGTCACGTCTGGCTCAGGAAAAAACACTTAACAGAAGAGATGAATACTGAAAGCATCTTAATTTTAACATGTGAATTTACTTAATAGAAAGTGTAGTTGTTCATTTTCTTGTAGTGGTGGGTTTCAGGTGATTTTCTTTTTTGGGTTTACCAAGAGTTGAAGAAAGTGAAAATAACTTCAGAACCACATAGACATATAAGAATTTATACCAAAAATATACCTAAGATATGCTAGGAAAAAGAATGTCAGGAACAACGTTAGTAGAACTATTGTAAAAAAACAAAGAAGATTCATAATTAGTTGAAATGGGGGGGAGGGGAAGGGAAGACCCCAAAGCTGCAAAATTAGTCTTTTAACTGAATGTATAAGCTGAGATGATTTAATGATCCAGGGAATCTATATTTCCCCTGATGATTCTGAATTTGGATTGTGAGTGACCCCTCCATTTACTGGGATATCTTCTTTAGTCTGTAAGCATGGAGAAGATGTACGTAAGAAATTTATATGAGAGAACATTGTAGTAAACAGAGTACAGAGAAACAAGAACTTCCTAAAATCCTCATAGCAACATCTTGGACTTCTAGGGTTCACAAATAGTGTACAAACAGGTACGTTCTGGCTTTGTGAAATACTGAACTGCTTATGTTCATGTATTTATTTTTTTTTCTTAATAGATAATTAAACTACCACAGGATTCAGATAAGCAAAATAAGCATGATATGTACCTTTATCTCCCACCTGAACTTCCCATGTATTCAAGCACTGCTGAAAAGAATGGCGTCTCAGAGAATGTTGAACAGTCTGGACTACAAGGTGATGGATTCAGATTTTCATATTTATATTCAGGCTTTCATTGGAGCAATCCATAGTTTCATTTCAGTGTTGGCTAGTCATTATTCTTCTTGTTAACCTAGATTTTCCTCATTCGGGTATTGGTCCAACATGTGTTAGAGCAGGAATACTATGATTCTTTTTATTAATATTGCTTAACTTTGTTTTCAGTTGTGAGCAATTTAAACCAGCCTCGTTGCTGAGGACGAAACTTTCCGTGCTGGCTTCTGCTTGAGGCTGAATACTGCTTGGAAAGTCACAGCAATAACAGTTCAGCTGTTTATGACACCAAGCTTACAGGAAGAAATAAAAAAGAAAAGATACTTTTTGTGTCTATTTCTGGAAGAACTCTAGCACCTCCCTGGGCTAGAACAGGGACTTCAAATTTGGCAGGGAGATAGTTCTGGTATTAGAGGCATGCCTTGTGCTATTCCTGTGGAATTCTAATAAGATTCAATAAAGTGGTAACCTGTAGGAAAGACAAATTATCATTTGCTTATGTGCGGCAGAACTCCCCAGAATCTTTCTCAAAAAATCATTGAATGTTACTCTTAGACTGAGCATTTTGGAACTAGATGATATTTAAGGACCCTTCCAACCCAAACCATTCTACGATTCTATGATCTTCCCTGGCCTCTGAGTCTCCTGATGTAGCTACATTGAAGACATACTTGCCTGTACTGCAACGGACTCAGAAATTTCTCCTCTTCTGTTAGAAATCCAGGAGTGAGAAGATCGTCAGGATGCTGCCATTGGTTTTTCTTTTTCAGCATGTGGGATCTGACTGTCATGGACAAAAAGAATTCTTTTTTTTTTTTTGGTATACATACATTCCTATATTCCTTCTTGTTTAATGAACTGAAGGATGCAGCCATCACACAGGTCATAGTGTCTGTTAATATTATGTGCAGATCCGAAACAGAGGTTCTTCAGGACAGACGTTCCTTGAGCACTGGGAACAGCAGCAGTGATGCACAGTAGAAGACACGGGAGGAGAAAGAGGAGGATATTGGAAGGGAAGAAAGAGAGCAGATAAGCAGTAATCATTTAGCGTGGTGAATGGGCAGCTCAAGTTGGAAATATAACATGAAAAGTATTTTTCAGAGAGTAAGTGATGGTTTAAGAGATAAAGAAAATGAGGTTTGCCCTGTGACACTTCCAGGCTAAACAGCAACTGCACCGTGATCAAAAGGCTTTTATATAATCACTCTAACACCAGAAGCATGGAGATGCAAACATACATCGTACTGAGGAGTAATGTCTGTTTTGTTGCCATATTTCTTCTACATATCTGCTAAGGTGCTTCTAGATGTAGCACAAAACCATGAACAGTAGATCCAAAAGGTGGAGTTGCAGCCAATTTTTCTCAACAGTGAAGAGTTACAGGCAAGCTCTTAATAAATCAAATTTGTCCTTACCATTGTTTGGTCCTACCATCAGTTTTCACATGCACACAGACACACACATAGACAGAGGCTGCAACTGAATAGGTCACACTTCTGGAAACACATAGAAAAACTCATGATACTCAGTTTGAGAAGTCCAGAAAAGATGTATTTATAAGAACTGAGAAAGGGCATTAGGATATGTCGTATTTTGTGTGCAGACCTCTGAAATACGCTGATAAGCTGATCATGGAATATCTGCAATTTCCATACCAAACAAATTTGCACTAACAAAATTTCTAGGAGTAATTTTTGATATTGTTTATATTTATTTATTTTTCTTGGAGCCTTCTTTAAAGATATTATTAGCTGCTAATATCCCCCATGGGTTTGTTTTTTAATGTATCTATGCAGTGCTACAGTATGCTGTTTCTGTTGGTGATATGTTGCTAAGAGATTTAATAATGGGTAAACAAACACAACATGTGGTAATCCATTTCAAATTAAAAGTTTATTAAACGCTAGCTTGATGACTTTCTGGCTATTTACAATTAAAGGAGCAAACCTTAGGGAACTGGAGATCACGTGGTGAAAATCACGACTTCAACATTTCCAACAGAAAAATGTGTTTATGATCTGTGGCAAGCTGTCGCACATTGATATGCTCTATAAATGCTATATTATATCTGTTAAACCACCAAAAGCAGGGGGGGAAAAAAAGCTCTGTTAAAGTGACATTAAGGTTGAGACACAAACCAGAGAAAGCAAGAACAGTCTAAATGAAGACTGGTGCTCTGTAACTCGCTCTCCTGCAGTAGTCTAAATAGTGAGTGATCTTACACATCGATACCATATGTGGTGCTGCAACATATAAGCAAAATAGAGCAGGTTAGGAGATGGTGTTTTAACCTTCACTTCAAATTTGTCTCGATTTCAGAAGTTTAAGACAGAGCCTTCATGTTATTTCCATTAACTCCAGCCTACATTATTCTTGTAAACCACGGCTCTGTGTTGGGCTGGGTATGGCTCTTCCCTGCTGCACAGGATCTCTATTCCAGAGTTCAGTGCAGGGGAATGCAACATAATACCTCTCATTCTACCTCCTTTGTAGGTCACAGATGTACGCTATCAGATCTAGTGTGTGTCTCAGTCCAAACCGTATCTTCTCTCCGTTCTTTTGAAGTGGTATTCCCTGAGAGGTTTGTGGAAGAATACAGCTTCTGCTTTCACCACCACCACCCTTTGGGTTTTTTAAGAAAATTCTCTGTTGTTGATCTGTTGCCCCATTAAGGGATCAACAGTCCCTGTCAATCAATCAATGATCAAGTAAAATAGGCAAGTAGAAAACCAGGGATGATTTTATCCTCTGTAATTTGTAGAACCAGAGGAAAACCTTTTTGATTCTAGTGGCTTACTCACACCTGTTTAATATTGGCTAGTTTGAAGTCCTGACATTATGGTCAGAACTGTCCTAGGATATAATAATGAGCACTCAAGACCTAAAAAGGGTGCTTACATGGGGGGAAGATGGAAGAGTGGCCAAGGAGGATTAATATACTGAAACAATAATTTTTTTTTTAAGTGCCAAGTTGTGTGGAGTATTTTGTCAAATAACAGTGGAAATCACTGCCTGTACCTAAATAGTCATGACCAGTCGTGCATCTTTTTAAACCAAAGTTAAGCCAAGCACTACAGTGTGAAATCAAGACGGGAGTTTTGCTTAGCCTGGCTGTGTTGTAGGAGAGGTTATTAGCCAAGATTTTAAGGAGAGTGTCTGAAGGTAGCCAGGCTGGTTTGGTCCCAGCAGCAGGATGATCTTGCTGTAGTAGAGCTGTGATGCAGGCTATTAGGCTGGGTACAGTGTTGTGTTAGCATGGCTACACTGCTCCCAGTGTCTGGGCTAGCAGAGGTGTTTGTTGCTACTGCTTTGCTGGGTAGATTTATCACGTAGAAAGACTCCTGCCACCACAGCTGTCTTTGGACTCAACACCTACATGCAGATTTTCTGTGTGTCTGTAACATTTTCTTTCCAGAAAGTTTGCTTGTCCCTCATTCCCCCCTGCTCCGCCATACTTTGGGAGTGTAAAGAAAAAGGCAACTCAGCTATTTGAATGTGGTTTTAAGGACGCTTATTTTCTTACAATGAACGAATAGCTAATTTTTTTTCCTAAACTTTATTTCCGCCCCCCTTCAAGGCTTGCTGTCTACCAGCAGCACATGTGGCTCATGTGCCACACACATCAACCAGAAGACAGGTTAGAGCAGCTGAGTTTTTTTCTGTTCCCAAACTATGAGCTTATAACGGAAATAAACGTTATTCAGAAGGATCATTTTCAGGTATACAATTTATCTGGTTACTGTACAATTCAGAGCATTTTTTGGTCTGTCTTCCTCCTGCCTGCCTGTTAAAAATAAGGTTGGTTTGTACCACTTGGCTTCAGCAGTCCTTGAAACTCTCTGGAGTTGTAAAGCTTTAAACAGTTGCGCAGATCTTTAATTGTAAATTAGTTTTGACAGGACTGCTAGGCAAAGGCCTGGCCCATCCCATCGTGATGCTAGCCGACAACCCCTTACTGCTCCTAGAGCAAGGAAACATGTGGAAGGAATTGTTCTTTTACATTTCACAGCTTGTCATTTCCTCTGCAGGGCAACCTCTGACCTCCCCAAAAGATCCTGACACCCATAAGGGAAGTATTCCCACTGTTGTAAAGGAAGTGGAAAAGCAGTTTAATGCCACGAAAGAAGGAGAAGCGTGTGTGTCAGAAGAAGCTGGGAGAAAAAGAGAAGAGCTTAAAATGCTTCCAGCAGGTTAGGACTTTTATTGCGTTATTTAATTTATCAAAAGTTTGCAAATAGGTCTGCTTGGCATGTGTGTAAATACCCCCATCTCCCTTCCCCCTCGCTCTGCGATATCACCACTATTTCACTAGGCAAAGGAAGCGATGGAAGAGTTTAAATCAATTGTGAAGGATCAAAAGCAGCTTAGGCGAAAAAGGTGGAGAAGTGGTGGGGTCCTCTGTCTAAAAAGTATTAGTAGGCCAAATGTGTTAGTAATTACAAGGTGTGTGCGGAGTGCACTGACAACATTAGATTACAGCTGGTGTTTCTGTGACATTTTTACATCCTTTCATTTTATTTGGTCATTTATATCCACGGTTCACAACATGTTGCTGTTAGGTTCTTGGGAAGTATTTTGTCTTCCTGCAGCATGTTAATAGCAATATCCTTTGTTAATTGTGCTGAGCTAAATTGCATAAGAGTGTCTCTCTGTATTAACATCAGGTAGCATTTGCTTTTGGGATGTGGGGTTTCTTTTGAAGGCAAAGCCTTGCAATTTGCACTGTGTCGGTTTTGTTTTTAGATTTTTTTTTTTTTTTTTTTTTTTTAAATCCCAGGCAAAACACACATGTCTGAAAACTGAGCAACACAACCCCTTGCTCCTATTCTAAACTAGCCAGAGGCATATTTATCACAGGACAGGGCTCTGATGCTACCAAGGTTATAGAGAGCCATCCCCACTTAATGACTTGGAGAGTGAATTGTGCTTTCCGTCCCACAATAGGAAAATGGCTGCGCAAGCACAGAAAATGCTGCTGCCCATGCTCCCCTTCATGCTCATACCCATGCAGATGCCCCAGGTGCCAACCATCCCTCCTGGTGACAGTACAGATGATTAGGATAAATAGGTAGACTGAGTAGCTGAAGTAGAGGAGAGGGCATTGGGAGATGACCTGAGATCTACAGTCATCTGCAGCGTTCGTGACTTTCCCACCTGCCACAAAGAAGGCGAGGGTCAGCTTTCACTTTAGGGAAAGTACGACTCTCATGGCCGTGGTGCATAGAGAGAGCTGAAAGCATAAGTGAAAATAAATTAATCCCTCCTTTTGAAGGGAAAGAGTGACTCTCCTTCTGTACCAGGATGCTATAACAGGTCACGTTTAGACATCAAACTGAAAATTATTGGGTAAGAGATAGTTACCAGAGGTCTGAGAAATACCTCTTATCTGTGTAAACAGTAGTTTGTAGTTGTCTTCCAGTCTGTGGGCTCCCCAAAATTATGCAGTAGAAATTTGGATGACGATTTGAAGCCAACTGACATGCCAATATTTGTGTGTTTCCACCTTTAGAACGTATGTCTCAGACACCAGTGATTAGTTGTGCAGGTAGACACTTATTCCTTCTCCCTTCTCCCCCCTACCCCCATCACTAATGCTTATCTAGGTCTAAAACTACTGTGTTGATTTTTTATTAAAGTTAGTCATGTGAAATTTGGCAGAGATCCAATGCCAAACAAAGCATTTTAGAGCCCACATTTTCAATTCAAGAGAGTCTCTTACAAATACCCTGAAACAATGCAGTTAGAGAAATGGCCTGATTTTGTAAGGTACTCAATTACTACAACTTTTATCAAAGCAAGGTTAGATTCACAGGGAGTTGATTTGCATCATCAGAGGATCTGAATCAGTATACTCAAAAAAGATAATACAGTCATCTACTGAGGATTTTAAAAACAGATCTTGTATAATAGGGAGCCCACTAGAACTACAAGCAGATCTCCAAAGGCATCCATGGATTCAAATTAGGTGAAAAATGTTTTTGCTTATCTTTATTCACAAGACAACAGAAGTTTTTCTTGATGAGCTCAATTTCTGGTACTTGCTAAATCAATTACCTGTTAATTTAATGCAAAACCTTGGTTTCAAAAGGCACGTCACTGAAGTACTGATTTTCTGTGTTGGAACACGGTCAGTAATGTAACGCACTAAACTCAGTATCTGCACTGAGAACTAGGAAGGGAAAAAAGCTTCATTTTAAAATCCCCGGAGAATTTCTGCAGAACCACGTATAAACTACGATTTATACTTTAACTGATGTTTAATTTGGAGCTTCAACAGTGCCTGCGTTTTCCTCCCCACCAATGCTCACCCCAGCAGGCCTTTACTCCCCAGCTTTCCTCTCATATGAAGCCTGATGTCTTTTTTCAAAGCCCCCAGTTATGCACATACCACAGTAAAAACTCTGGAAACATGTAAAATATTTCTCATAAATATTGTTAGTTAGTCTGTTACAAGCAGTTTGCATTCTGCTCATTTTTGGGGTTTGACACCAGTTCTGTTGTTCCTTCAACCCTCTGCTCTATCACATTTCTATGGCACACCCAGGACAAATTTTTAGTCCCTGATTTTTCAAACCTACCAGCTCAGAAGGATTCTTTGGCTCAATGTCTGTCTTCTGAAATAAACTGAATATTGAAAACTTAATATTAAATATTAATCATATTTATGGTCTTTTATTCAAAAATCTCTCTGCATTTGTGGAAAAATATTGGGAGTGAATTGTGTCCTTCTGTGACACCAAAAAACATTTCTGTCTGAACAAAGCTTCAGAATAACACCTAAGCAAAGAGGGCATCAGGCTAATCAAGGTGTTAATACACTAGCAGATAATACTCAGAAATTTATTCAGAGCATATTAAGATGTTCCCTCCATATCAAAATACCAAACAGAGACAGCTTCATTCTAAGTTTGTTATTACCTTTGGAGAGAAAGTTTTTCATTTGTTAAAACATGCTTGTGTAGGTGAGAAATGGTTTGGTTGAGAGGATTATATTTATGCTCACAGCCACTTCTGAAACAATTTTGTGAAAACTGGTGAGCCTTCTCATTATACTGCAACAAGGTTCTCCTTCTGACACGCTGTTTGCTTCTACAAAACAGTTGTATGCAGATGCAAAAATAATTACCTAAACAAAAAAAAACAAGGCTATTCTCATTGGTAGTTCCTCCTGGGTGCCACTTTAAAGAGAACAAAGTGATGTTTTAACATGAAGATTACTTGCCTTTCATTTTTTCTACAGGTAGAGCCTCATAGGCAGAGCCTCAGATAGCTGAACTTTCTCTGCTGGCCTTTTCCTCCTCTGAGCAGGACTGTATAAAGGATTTGGTTGATTCTTGCAGATAAGGTCAAATTCAGCTCCCGTTTACAGTTGTGCAATCCAGATAGTCCAAACTCTTCTCTTTTCTGACTCTTATAACATGTTTGATTTCCCACTGGCTGGGGTACTGCTAGGGAGGGAGTCCAGATAGGATTTTCATGTTAGTTTTTGGTTCCCTGCTGTAATGTAATGAATCTGGTGATTTCTTTGTCTGCTGCCCCACTCCTGGATGTGCTGCCCCACTCTAAAATCCTTTCCTCCTGACTAAAGGAGAGGTTGCAGCCATCAGAAGGGAGTGCACTTCATCCTTCTCTACTTTGCCTCCATATAAGTCAGAAGTATTTCCCCCCAAACCAATATAAAGTAATTTTCTAGCTGTGCTGTTTCTTTTTGGCCATATTAAAAAAGTATTTTAAAATTTCTCTTTCCCCTCTCCTCCCGAACATGCTCTTTCCAACTACCTGAAAGAAGGTTATAGTGAGGTTGGAGTTGGTCTCTTCTCCAAAGTAACAGGCGATAG
Organism: Alca torda; assembly: GCA_008658365.1. Taxonomy (NCBI): domain Eukaryota; kingdom Metazoa; phylum Chordata; class Aves; order Charadriiformes; family Alcidae; genus Alca; species Alca torda. The sequence continues at coordinate 70,784,865 of CM018077.1, forward strand.
GACAAGAGGAAATGGCCTCAAGTTGTGCCAGAGGAGGTTTAGATTGGATATTAGGAAAAATTTCTTCACAGAAAGGGGTATGAAACATTGGAACAGGCTGGCCAGGGAAGTAGTTGAATCACCATCCCTAGAGGCATTTAAAAGACGGGTAGACGTGGTGCTTAGGGACATGGCTTAGTGGTGGACTTGGCAGTGCTGGGTTAACGGTTGGAGCCAATGATCTTAAAGGTCCCTTCCAACCTAGACAATTCTGATTCTACATCAAAGTTTCACAGTATCAGCTCTATATGCGACCTCTGAAAATTTCACATCACAGAGAATCTGTTTCCCATCCCTCTCTAATCCCAGGTCACAAAGGGTGTATCTACATTAGCCTTTAGGTTTTTAGGGCACTTTTGAAGTGAATGCCTGGCACCAGTTGCTGCTGTCTGGTTCGCATTGCTGAGTGATCTCTGAGGACAAGCACTGGACTCTTTGAGTGTAAAGCTAAGTAACGGGATGCACCTTTGTGTGTATCAGGTATTAATGGGCCATCAGTTCCCAGGACCAGAAGACACTGAGGTGCTGGAGCAGGTCCAGAGAAAGGCAACAAAGCTGGTGAGGAGTCTGGAGAAACAAGTCTTACGAGGAGCGGCTGAGGGAGCTGGGGTTGTTTAGCCTGGAGAAAAGGAGGCTGAGGGGAGACCTTTTCACTCTCTACAACTACCTGAAAGGAGCTTGTAGAGAGGTGGGGTCGGTCTCTCCTCCCAAGTAACAGACGATAGGGCAAGAGGAAATGGCCTCAAGTTGCGCCAGGGGAGGTTTAGACTGGATGTCGGGAAAATTGTTTACACTGAAAGTGTTATCAAGCATTGGAACAGGCTGCCCAGGGAAGTGATTGAGGCACCATCCCTGGAGGTATTTAAAAGACGGGTAGACACAGTGCTTAGAGATATGGTTTAGTGACGGTTTTTGTCAGAGTTAGGGTGACGGTTGGACTAGATGATTTGAAAGGTCCCTTCCAACCTAGGCGATTCTATGATTCTTCAACATACAGCTGGGTCCCCAGTGTTTAGTGGTGTCTTCCAAATTGCTGGTATCATTCTACAGATCCACTCCTGTTGCACCACAATGCTTGTTATAGAAGACATAACCAAAGAGGATAACTTCCAGACTGAATGTAGGGGACAAAAAAGGTTGCATTATACTCTACAAGGGCTAAGAAGCAGTAAGACACCCTCCATTATTAGAGGTCATGCTACTACTCTCAACTATTGCCCCAAGAAGGCTGATGATGAGAAAGGTAATGGAGTAGCACTAACCTTTTTGTTTCCAGCCTCTTTGTATCCTGTTTTAAAAATGTAGGTCCCCGCTGAACTCAGGGACTTTGGTACAGGTGACGCTTTCTTCATACCCCATATCAGGCATGAGCTGTGTAGCATCTAAACTGTTGGGACTTAATATCACCTGGAAATAAGACTGCTCTCAGCTTGGTCAGGGTCTGGAAACAAACTTCATCTCACTATACTTTCCCAAATCCAGGCATTACTGTTTTCATGCCCATTCCACAGTGGTGGGGAAAAATGGCACCCCTTTTTTCCTATTTGTCTTATACAAACGTACAGCATTAAAACTATTCTGCTGGACTTCTTATTAATACCTGATCACAGATTTATAACATTGAATTAAGAATTTTATTGTCTTTTCCAGGCCCTGGTGTAATCATATTTTCCTGCTTTTATGCATATGTTTGTTGACTTCCAGATAAACCTATTAACAGAGAGCTTACATCTGACATTGTACCTTTGTCATAGCTATGATACCTGTCTTTGATCATTCTTTCTTGGTGCTGTTTTCTCCTCCTCAAATTGTTCATTTTTATCATGAATGGTATTATGTTCCCCTGTCAGGGAACAAAATGTATTTTGAGTCAATTTACTAAAATAGTCCCTGCTAAGTGCTATATCTGGACAAAGTTGACACCTTTGACATTTTCTAAAATGGCAAAAATAACTGTATTTAAGGTATGATTTATGAGTACTGTATGTCCAAGGAATTTCTGTGTTATTACAGTTTTTGATGCAGCTATCCGAACTCCTTCAATGAATAAATTGCTGATAGCGCAGCTAATTAATGCTTTATTACTTTTCTGTGGTCAATTATAACAAGTTATAAAAAAATAAAATGCAATTTAATAATAAAGAACTGTGTGATTCTTGTTTCTTTCTCAGACCTGCTTTGTTTTGTGCATGTGGAAGAAGCAATTTCTACATATCTCAGTTTTATAAGACACGTTTTCCCCCACTAACTAAGAGCAACTCCTATGATTAAAAAGTAGACTGGAGTCTTTAAATGTCTTTCTGATTGCTGGCCTCTATTAAAAACTTCTTAAAATAATAGATAGGTTTAATTCCTCAAGCCAAAGAAAAATTATATCATCTTAAGTATTTTCCATATTTATTACATTGATGAGACTTGGCTGCAGAGGAAAAAAAAGGAAGCAAAATCTCTTGTATTGCAAGTTTTAAATGTACCAGGCTAAGGTTTACTTAATTAGAACCTCCAGGCAATAAAGGAGCCCTTTTTTAAATTCTGTGAATCTTAATATGCTAAATAATGCAAAGCTTCAACTCTTCAAGCATGAGACACACATCTGGCAGCTTAACATTTAAATTACAGAAAAAAAAAACACTTCAGTAGTAATTTTCATGAAGAAAAGAATGGGAAATGTATTACAACTAAATTTAATTTCTTTTTAGATTTTTCATCCTGTCTAATTGCAAGCATTTGCCATCTTCTCCTTTATTTATTTATTTTCATACAGATTTTTTCTGTACTTTTTATTGATCTTTAATTTGAGCAGCTTCTTATTGTTACAGCCATTGAAGAATTACATTGTGTTTTTACTTAGCAAAAATTGTTCAGAGAACTCTATGAGGAATTAAAGTAATGAGCTCACTGGTACAGAAAGAAAAGAGCATTCGGAGCCTTACAAATAAAATACAAAAAGAGCATGTCATGATTAAATAACAGACTTGAGTTCCTTCACCCTCTCATTTCTTAAATGTAGAGTATTATTGTTTTCTTTATTCTTTTTATTGTGCCATTTTTTTGGCCAAGGTAATTACTGCTTTATTCATCTCCAAAAACATTGTCAAAGTCTTCATTATTTCAGCAGAGCTATTTGGAAACCCATTTCAGTGAGCCAAAATTAAAAAATAAATAAATTGAACAACAAAGAAAACCACAGGAACCATCTTTACAAAGGCATGTTTATATTTTAATGTGTGTTTATGGGTTCATACATGTATCACACGTGTGGAATATGCGGAGACAATTTGAACTGTTTAAATTGCATGTGGGCACACATGTGACAGACCCAGCAGCTGTATTTTATGCAGTTTCACTGGTTTCAGTAGATCTCTTCTTTCTTCCTTCCCAGATGGTGTAAATACCTGTAAATACCCCATCCACTGTGAGTGCTCAGCATATATACACCTATATGTGGGTATATATATATGAAGTAAGAAATAGAAAGATATCCATAGGTATATATACAAACGCCCAAGCTCAAAGCTGTAACATTGTATGTGTGCATATTGTATACTACACACCTATACTTAAGAACAGATCCTGCCTGTAACTGTGATTTTAAGTATACTTGGCTGTCTTTTACAGAGGGAAGTGGAAGTAACTGAAAGAAAAAAAAAGGTGAAATAATCACTAAGTATATTTTTGGCTTATCCTCCATGTGCTGTACATTAAGAAGTTGTTATACATACAGACTTTAATTTCCATTGTACCACTGCTTTCTATGATGTGGGAGTACATTTTCTGTTCACAGGTCACTGGTTTTCAGGAGTTTGAGGGACACATTACTGGAGTAAATATTGCTTAGAACACACGAGTAGCTGTGCCTCATTCTCGATCCACCCATACAAGAAAATGAACTTTCTCTTCTCCGAAGAACACATCCTGGGGTGTTTAAAATACCCTTCACTGTTGTTCTCCTTGTGTCTGTTATTTCTTTATTTCTATTTTTTCCCCGTGCTTTGTATCTATACAGTTTTTATTTCCAGCAACACAGTATCTGAAGTTTTGTCCGCATTTCTCATCCTAACACTTCTGGAAGGTAGAAGGTAGAAGAGAACTAACCACCTATTTATAACTAGGACAGAGGGGAAAAAACCTGCCTGGAGTCCTGCAGGATAGGGTCTTGGTGGAAGAGGGAACAAAACCCAAGTCCTTCCTTTCCAGAACTTTGTCTTATGCGCTGATATAAAAATACTATTTTTTTTTTTTTCTTACAGAGGCTGATTTTTACCAAGAGTGCCCTGGCAGTGCAGACGAGCACAGCAGCTTGTTTTGGCCTAAGGAAGACCAAGGAGGACATCACAAGGTAGTGAGTGGCCTTGGTCCGAATGTCACCATCTCCCTTAAAGCCCGCAGTGAAGCCATTGGAACTTGTACCTGTGCCATATAGGAATGATTTGTGGGCTTGCTTCTTGTCACTGTTGTTGGGTTTCTTTAATCTATCACTGTGAATTTTGCTATAGCTACCATGAGGCTTCCCATGGCCAGGAATATTGCTCTCTCCTGCATAGATCTGCACGGACCTAATCTCTCCGGTAAAGGAATTTCAAAGGAATAGTAGGAAAGACCATCCAGTAATCAGACGATAGCAGCTTGATCAAGACTGTGCTGCAGGATGATATTCTTTCAGTAATGTTTAAACACAAGACAGATTTCTATAACCTTTAAGCTTTCATGTCCTTGTGCAGAAGATCCCTACCCCTGCTTTTAGGATACTTATTTGTAGTATCTTGGTCAAGGACATAATTAATTTGTGAACAAATGTTGTGTCATCAGTACAAGTTACCATGAAATCACACGTGCATCATGACAACACTTTCTGGGTGAGAGACCATTGGAACTTTCCAACTATAACTGCAAACATGAATATTCATGGCAATTTGTCTCACCGTCACCCTGTTCTAGATGTACTCTGAAACATTTTTGATGCTTTTAATTGCTCATATGGTACTCAGAGTACTCACAAACTTGTGTACTATGTGTTGATACCTGTACATGTACTGTGGCACAAATACCCAATAGCTGGGAATTATTATCGCAACTTTGACTTTAGTAGTGTGTTGATCTATGTATAAATATCTATAAGAAAAACCAGATTGGCCAACTGGAAATTCCCTCCATTTTAAATGACTAAGTTTTCAAGCAATTTATTTCTTTAGGGAGGGAAGGATAACTTGGAGAAACCGGAGCTATAAACATAGCTGCAGACTGATGTGTGCATGCGTGTGTGTAGCCTTATATCTATTGGAAGACTGATTGAAGGACTGATGGAGTGGGTGTAATGGGCAAAGCAACCCAACCCATGGGAGTGGCAGAGTGAAATTCATTTCCTACAATCCCATAATAGCACATTGCCTTTGTTCAAAGTGCCACGCTCTTATAGGAACCTCAGTTGTGGGCGGCTCTCAAAGCCACATTAAAGTGACCTGGTTTCAGTAAGGTGTGTAAGCCCATGGGTAATTCAGCACTGTCTAGTCCCTTTGGACTCAGTGAAATGAGTCACAAGCTTACAGTTATTGACATGTTTTAATAGATTTCTGAACTGAGCCTCTTCTGAGAATACTTCTGACAAAAGAAATGTGAGCATGTGAAATCTCCTTTCAAAAGTTGTAAGAGCCCCTCTATTTTAATGGGATGAGTGAGCCCAAATGTTCAGAGAGATCCTTGTTTTGGCATGTTCAAGATTTAGACACTTGGCGTACTAGTGTCTCTGGAACAGAAACCATCTTCTAAAATAATTTTACCCAGCAATCATATATTGGAAACAATTGCAAACTAATGTAAAGAACAGACTTAAGGCAGAAGTCAGAAGTTCATGTAGTGGATTATTCTCCTCAGCTGTCCCTTTTCTTTTTGTAAATAGATTTTTTTTTTTTTTTTTGGTAACAAAAACAAATGGAAAGACCTTTGGGCCTGACCACCATTTTTGGGAATATATCAGCAAAACCACAGGTGTTATTGCTTTGCCTCTCCTGCCCCTAAATTCATCTATGCTAAGGAGTTGCAAAGAGTCACCCACTGAGGATCTTCTGAGTGGTGGGCATTAGTGACAGCTTAGCTTTTGTTGCAGTGAGTGTGCACACCATTGCATGTATTCAGGATATTGAACGGTGACTATGAAGGACACAATGCTCCCGGTCAGCGTCTTCTTAGAGAATTAAAATATATTCTGTGGCCATAATCCCATCCTCATGCAAATGACTGAGGTCCTGCTTTCGTACTTCAGACAAGATCAAACACAGTCTCAGAGAAATTAACTCATAATACTCTTTAATGCTTTCAGGATTTATGTCTAAATAGTAGTTTTATATCTCCTTTCACAGGGATAGTTTCATAGAGACAGTGTCAGTGCAAGCAAGGTACTTTGCACATGCTACCTATGCTGAAACCTTGACTTTTTCTAGGGAATGAAGTTGGGCAGTCATGTGTCTAGGTGAATGCAATGCTATCTGTAGCTGCCTGCTCTTCATATTTGAAAACAGCTTTGAGCACGCTACTCACTTCTACTCTGCCTTAACTCCCCCTGTTTACACAGAATCACTTTCTGACAATATATTCCATTGCTTGTGGCAGCTTTTCCAATGACTGCTGAAAATATAATGATTGTATCATGTTTACTGATAACCATATTTAGCATTATGTAGGTATGGATATGAACCTCTGTCTGTTATGTCCATGAGCCTTAAATTAAAATTCAAAATGTGGATGAGATCTATTTAATCCAAGCTTCAGAATACAAATTTGCCTTTTGGAGCAAAATGGTTTACCAAGTTAAAAAAATCCCAACTTTCTGGTTTTCATTACTAGCAAAGTGTACAGTGATGTGACTACATCTAATGCCAGCACTGTGTTCCCTGGACACCGAAATTTTTTGAGGTCTACAGAGTAAACTCGGATGTTTTGTTCATTACAGATTTCGTAAATGCAAAAGTCAAAAAGGACCTTCAATGATTGCTGTAGAAACCAGGACAATCATTTAGCTTAGTTTCTAGTATAGGCTACAAAATTTCAACCACTTGATTCATAAAATCGGCATCAAGGGACAGAGAACCAAGATTTCCCTCTGTGGTTACCTCTAAACAGTTTACTTTTCATCTTCCTGTCTAAAAGAAAAAACAAAGAGAGTCCTGTTTCTAGTTTGAATATAACTGGTTTTAACTTCCATGCATTTGTTCTCTCTGGACTTATTCACTAAACATTAACAAACCCTTCACAGAGTTTGGTATTGTGCCTAGGAAGGTATTAATAGATAGCTTCATGAAGGGACCTGCAGTTGTCTGTTTGGTAAGTTATGACCTCATTGTGTCTCTTGGTGGAAGTGATGATTGGCTCTCTGTTCAGGGGCGATAATGCCGAACATGCGAAGAACCTGCTGGTCACTCCAGAGAGAGGCGATGACAGTGCCAAATCGGGCCCTGTGGTGCAAAAATGTTATTCCAGAGATGAGCACAGATTAAGATTCTGTACTTTGTAGCTCAAATCAGCTTTAAATCAGCATAAACTGGCACCAGCACTGCAAGATGCGGTACTGTCCCTCTCCTCCCTTGTGCTGGCACCAGTGCAGGGTGGCCTGGATCAGAATGGGTCCAGCTGAGAACTAACCCAGTTATGTAAAAGGAAAAGAAAAGAAAGAGGCCAACAGCATTAATTCCCTTCTCAGATCAGTTCTCTCCATATGTTTTACTATGTGGATGTCCAAATTTTTGGGCTGATGGGAGTGCGGTGTGCAACACAGAAAAAAGTGAGGAGGTAGAGGAAGGCTGCATGACCTCTTCTGGTGTCAGCATGATCTTACACCTCCAGGAGAGGGTTTGTCAAACCACAGCCTTATAGGAACATAAATCAATTCATTGAACTACTCTGTATGGAGTTCTGGGCCCCATAATCTAAGAAGGATACGAAGGTCCTTGAATGTGTCCAGAGGAGGGCAAGAATGCTGGTGACAGGGCTGGAAGGCATGTCCTCTGAAGAGTGGCTAAGGACTTTGAGCTTGTCTAGTTTGGAGGAAAAGGAGGCTGAGGGGCAACCTCGTTGTTCTTTACAGCTTCCTGAGGAGGGGGAGGGGAGAGGGAGGTGCTGATCTGTTCTCCCTGGGATCCAGTGACAGGACACGTGGGAATAGTTCAAAGCTGCACCAGGGGAGGTTTAGACAGGACATTAGGAAGCATTTCTTTACCGAGAGGGTGGTCAAACACTGGAACAGGCTTCCTGGAGAGGTGGTTGATACCCCAAGCTGTCAGAGGCATTTGCACAATGCCCTTAATAATGTGCTTTAAGTTGGTCAGCCCTGAATTGGTCAGACAGTTGGACTAGGTGATTGTTGTAGGTCCCTTCCAACTGTTTTGTTATAGAATAAGGAGTAAAACAGAGCTAGAAGTTCAAAAACAGGGTGAAACTGGCAGCTCATGCTTTGCTAGCTGTGCCCAGCTACTTACCTTACTATTCTAACTTGGTTTTTCTTTTAATTTAAAGATCAATGGAAATAACCCACCTGACCAGCGTTATCAAGAAAAATCAGGTCCTGGGAGCAATGCAAGCCCAGAAGGAGGAAAAACATCTCCAGAGAGTAATTTCTACTTGGAGGAGTTAGAGAAATATACTTTTTCTGTATGGTAAGCAATCTCAGCATCAAATAGTTTCACAACCCAAAAGTATGCCTTGTTATTCTTGTATTATAGAGGTATCTACATTCAGATGAATGTTATTAGGCTGCAAAATCCATCACATAGGTTGACAATTACCTAAGCAATGTCAGTTTGTCCCCTCTGTGCACGTATGTGATGATTATGACATCATATGCTATTTTTCCACAGAACTCGTTTTTCTGTGTGCGCGCTATTTATTTGTGTAAATATTAAGTATTTTATTTTCTGCTTTTTGGTCACTGCAGCCCCTGGCCTTATTTACAACATGCAGACTCTGCCTAGAATTCAAAACTAGTGATTTTCTTGTACTTTCCTTCCCAATAGAACTTAACAAATAAGAGTTACTTTTTCTTCGCAAAATCATTGTGAAGGAAGGAAGGGATGTCATTCCACCTTCACAGGTAGGGCTATGACATAAAGTATTTCTAGCACTTTTAAGTAACTAAAGACTTGGATTTTCTTTGACTCCTTGGTATTATTTATGATTGAAGATGATTAGAAAAAAATTTGGAAGAATTTTTTCTTGAGAATGCAATTTTGACATTGCTGTGTTGCTTTGAGAAGCTGTGTCAGGGGAAGAAATGAAAGGAGATTTCTAGCAAAATCTTTTCAGCATTTTAAGAGCAATACTCTGCCTTTCTTGGACATTACTTTAAGTATTATTACTTTTCTCTGTTATAAAATACACATACGGGGAATGACTTAAATGAAAAGATAAATTAAAGCGAAATTAAAAAGGCTGCATCAAAATGAAATCTTTTCATTTACTTATAATTATTTTTTCCTGGGATTTAATCTTCAAGGTAATTGCAAAAGTTGGACAGTTATTTGTAATTAGTAGAAAACAATGAAGACCCAATCCTTCACTAAATGAAATGATCTGAAATTCCTTCACATAGCTTTGTATTGTGTTTTGAATGTTCAAAACCCAGCTGTAACGTACACCTCTGGCACCTATGGGCTTCTGCAAATCAGACCCTGGAGTTTTAAATAAAGCATCCAGAAAATGAGCATCAGAATAGGGTGGATGTCTGTGAAAATGTAGTTTTAAATGACTTCGCTATCAAAACTTTTGAAAGCAGGATTATCTAATCAGGCAAGCCAAGCAGCCTTCAGCATCACTGGCCCTGTCATTCCCTGCTCTCACTTGCCACGTTCACTTGGTGCCTTTAAAGTTTGGCAGAAAGTTAGGTAAAGACCCTACAGACACAAAGTGCAATTTCACTGTAGAAATCAGCCCTAGAGGTGGTCAGCCCTGAGTATTACAGGAGACAGCAATCAAGTGGAAAAATAACACACAATCATATCAAACCAGACTGCCATAATTCTGCTGAATGCATCGTGGTTACTTTGGACAGTTAAGGACGTTGCCATCCTAGCAATTTAAGAATGGATTTTAAAGTAGCAGTGTTCATCCAGATATCCTTGCTGCCTCCCACTGTTTTATTTTACCTACCTCAGTTTTCAAATTAAATTAACCAAATTATCATCAGCCCTTTCTATCTCAAGGTCCTTGCTTTCTGTGGCGGTGAACTTTCTCTCTTCCGCATCTTGCAGAGTAACAGTGATACAATAAATGTTTAAAGTCAGCAGTATTGATCCTTTTTTCTTTTCCAAGTTGTCAGCTTGAAGGAGTTGGGAAAGGGGGCCAAGTCCATCTTTCCTCAGCGCTGAAGCACTCCTGGAACACATACTGGTTTCTGGTCACTGTCCCTGCAGGAGCCTGATTGAACAAAGTGCCCAGAGGAGCCAGAGGGAACAGGCATTTGTGGCAGTTGCCCTGTACTTCACTGTCTGATTTGGGGACAGAGAAAAAATGATGGTTCTTTCTTCCTTTTCCTTTTCCTTTTCCTTTTCCTTTTCCTTTTCCTTTTCCTTTTCCTTTTCCTTTTCCTTTTCCTTTTCCTTTTCCTTTTCCTTTTCCTTTTCCTTTTCCTTTTCCTTTTCCTTTTCCTTTTCCTTTCTTTGTCTTCTCTTAGGAAGCCCAGTTGACTCTGAAGCCCCGTGCCCGCAGGGACACTGGCTTCACTAGGGTTCCCTGGGGAGACAGAGGTATGTCTGAGCGCAGTAAGTTACAGGGCATGAACCATATTTTCCTGGTATGAAACAAAGGCTACAAGGCATGCGTCATGGTGACTGTGCTGCCCGTCCTTCTGTGAAGACAGCTGAGGCTAGTATTTTATTATTTCAATATGCCCTTCTATTTACTGTCTCTGTCATCCTGTTTGAAGTGAAGACCAGTGCTTGCTTTATTTACTTATTTATTACATGCAAGTCCCATGAGGTTAGAACAAAACAGTTTAGAGATCATTTCTTTACTTTCTGCTTCACTTGTGGTAAAACATTATCTTTATCGAAAAAGAAAAAAATAGGAAAACAAATTACTCTACTCTTGGTCAAGTAATATAGATATTACACTTAGCATGCCATGTAAAGAATGTGTCCTTAATAATAATGGTTTTTTTTTTTTGGCTTAGAGTTAATTCAGTTTCCCTGGGTGACTGAAGGAGTATCCGATACCTTATGAGTTGTTAGTTCCATTTGTCACCATACCGGCATGTTGTTTCAGTTGTTACTCACTTCTGTCTGTCTCTTCTCCTTTCCTTCTCTCCCACTTTCTCCATCAAAGGGCATCAGCTCCTCTTTGTCTGTTTCCAGACCTTCCTCTCTGCTAGGATTGCTACCTTTTAAAAAATGCAATGCAAGATAATTAACTACTACAAAAATTTTTAATAGGACTGTAGATCTGGGGGGAGCTTAGATCTCCATAAACTTCAGAGTTTCAGATGCTCCAAGATGCAATCTGAGCAATTTCCTTGATCTTTTATTGCAGCTGGTAAATCATTTATTGGGCTAGGTTATTTAACAAAATCCTCTTTAAAAACAAAATCCCATAAAATGTATTTATCATAAAATACTGCACGACCAACAGTCTTCAAAGTTGTACATACCCTGTATTAATTAAAAGCTAGTGTTGTACTGGGACAAGTTAAAACTATCCACTCTGTCTCAGTCTCTCTCCTTCCCCACCCCCCACCCCCTCTCCCTGCCTCTCCCTGTATTTTTTTCGCTCTTCTTTCTTCTCTCTGATCTACTCTTTTCTTGTAGTGCTTGCCAAAGGGGAGACTGGCGAGTACGAGCAAACTGTTCTTTTGTGATCACAAATATTTTTCTGATAATTGTGATTTTATTTTTTTTTTTGGGTTCCGTTGCTATAGCATGCTTGTCCTTTGCTGTTCATATTAATTTGACAGTGGTGTCTCACATCCGTAGGCCATAGTCAGCCCTCCTTACAGTGGGCATTATACACATAGGTAATAAAAAGATCATTCTGGCTGCAGAAGCCCGCGGCCTTCAGCTTCGATCTTGCAGCCTACGCGAGTGACTTCTCCACTGTGCCCACACGCAGGCTTGCTGAAAGCAGCAGGCTTTTGCTGAGGTCCAACGAATTGGTGGTGAGGGGGATGAGTCCATAACACAAGATGAGAGAGAAGAGGTTAAGACAACAGATGAACGTGGTCACATGTGGTAGGGTTCTGTGTGCTGTTGATGTGGTCACCTGTGGTGCTACGAGAGCTTTGGAGACCTTCCTGAGAGCCAGCCCCAGGACCTTGCCTCCCGCCATGGCACCTCTGAACCTCCCTTCTCTCAGATATTTGTGTTTCTGGAACTAAAAGCCCATGTAACCTGCAGCAGAATATGAATATTTTTAGGGGCTATTGTCCAAATAAGACAGGTGAAATCTATAACCTTGAGAGAGAAAATGTTTGGCGGAATTTTGACCCTTGCAGCCCACAACCTGGTATCAGAAGCTTTCTACCCCTGTTCTTCTGTTCCCTGAAGCAAGGAAAATTTGAGGAAAAAATGTTCCTCATGGCTATTTGTCTCTATAAAGCCAGATTTCCTGAAACCGCATAATAAATACAGATCTGAAAAATAATTTCAGCATTTCAACACTTTAACACTGCTTTTTATGCACAGTTTTAGAGGAGACAGGAAAAACATCCCAGATTTCAAAGACCTTTATCTGTCTTAATACAAAATAAAACACTTCTGTTACTCTAGGAATATTCAGACTTGAGTTTAAATAGAAATAATGAACTAGCATTTTCAGTCACCAGCAACTTATCATCAAACACAGCTCTTAAGGGTTAATATTACACACTAATATAAAAGTAACGATCATCCTTTGTCTCCATGCAATTAGCTTTTTAACAACCTGCCTGTAGCCCATACCCAGGCTAAATGCTGCTTTGAAATATTTTCTCCTGAACTCCAAATGTGTTAAGCTACTCTGGCCAGTTTCTATAAAAATAATTTATTGTCGGGCACTGCCTTTTGTGGGGGAATAGCCAGTGCCCCGTGCAGGCAGTGTCACGAGATGCCCACAGTATCTTGGCTGCAGGCTGGTCGGTGCAGCATCAGTGGAGGATCAGACAGCATCTCGAGACAGGAGACGAGCCTGTGTCCCACCGCATGCAGGCATCAGTGAGAAATAAATCCTACCTAGATTTATATTCTCACACCTCTGAAATCTCCAGCGAGGTTTGGTCCAGGCTTTGGTTCTCACTTGCAGCCATCAGGAGCAGATGCAGCCCCGGTCCAAGAGGAGAAGCAAGGGGAGGGTGGAGAAGAAATAGGCTCTTGACAGCGTATGTCTGGGCAGGGAGGGTGGGCAGGAAGAGTTAACTGTAAACAGCACAGTAAAGTTGTTTTTTAATAAAAACAATAAACTTTCCCTTTATAATACACATGTGATTTGACATTGAAATAAATGCAGATGCTTCTTTGCTTGGTGTATTCCCTATTGTGCTTTCTAAAACACCTTCACATATGGTTTGCCTCATTCCTGTGAAACTGCTTGTTGTTTATGTCATACAAACACAACAGATTGAATTTACACTGAGTAAGGAGAGTGATGAATTATACATTGGAGGAAAATCCTTGTCTGAGTGTTTAAAATTTGTTCAAAATTAGTGTTGCCTGTTTAAAAAGTTTCCCTGGATTCTTCCTTGAGCTCTTCTAAAGATTTCATTAAAATAATAAAAAAAAATTATCTGTGGCTGCCTATAAATGCAACCTTTTATTCAAATATGTAACATTTACCTAAAATCAAAGGTCAAATTTTGCCATTTTTTAATAGCAGTACTAGTAGGACCTGCTTCATGCACTATATATAAAATACTGCCATTAGGAGTAGGCATTCAACTTTCTTTGTGAAAAGGAGACTAGCTCTTTACTGCTTACTTTAAAAAGTGCTAATAATTTAAAAATTATTTCAAGAAACAGTTTCTCAGTAACTTCTGAAAGTCCGCCTAAACCCAGTTTCATTGTTTCTAATTCCATTTTGAAGTGGAATCTAGTTAATATTTTTCAAGATGGAGATTTAAAGGCAGGCCAAGCTTTACCTCTTAGGAGAAATCAGAAGTCCCACTGTTTTCTTTGAATGCCTTCAAATCTTTCACGTTGTTCCTAAAAATGTTTAAGCTTTGGCTGTGTGAGCACAGAGTGTCACCAGGATTGGTCCTTCTGTACTCTTTGTGGGAGTTATGTTTTGCAGGCAAGTCACAGCAGGACACAGGTCACAAATTTTTTTTATTTTTTTTTTTTTATTTTTTTCCATGTATTCAGATGTCAGATTAGTGTTTACGTTGGTGCATGTCCTCCCATCTTTGCAGATTGAATTTTTACAGCAGACCGGTACATATTTCTGTGGAGTTTTTGCTTTAGTCTTAGATTTGTCAGGGATTTTTCTGTCGCAGTAAAAGTTTACTCTTTGGAAACTTATCCTATGGACAAATCATTAAATATAGCTATGGCATCTTTCCCATCCCCTGTGATTTTTCTGAAGCTGTGTGTTGCTTCTTTTATTATATAGTGTAATTCATAAATGGGCAAAGACCAATGAACTCCATACATTTAGAGACACTGTATTTCTTTGCTGTCTTGTGCAATTGATGAATTATATTCCTATACCAGTGCATTGTGGTTAAAATGGTGCAAATGAAAGGCGAACGAGAAATAAGGTGTACCTCCTGCTGATGATTCAGATGTAGAGGTGAAGACCGAGGGGGTCAAACTGTTTGGAAACAAATTTAAAATCAACAAAAAGGATGATGTCAAAATTTATCTAAACTGCTGAAAAAAGTAGGAAACAAAATTTTAAGGATTGGAAATACATGCTAAAGAAACGTGAGCCTTTATTCAGAACTGTCTCTTACAGGGGTCTCTTGCAAAGCCCTCCAATATCTATGCACACACTTGATTTTGCTGGAATTTGATTTTTTTTAGGGTGACAGGGAAAATTTACTATTGTGATTACATATAGACTTCAGTGTAATTATGCTGGATGATAATTTTATTTATATTTTCAACATGACGAAAAGAGTTGGCAGCCGCTGCCCTTCCTCCTGCAGGTTCCAGACCTGCAGAGCTCCACTAACTGAGAGCTGGCCTCCAGCAATGGAGAGGAGAAATTGTTGGTACAGATCACTCAGTTGAGAGTGTGAGTTGAGCATCATCAGTGAGTGGTCACTCACTGACGATGCCAGGGAGATGTTTGCTTGTTTTTTCTCTTTTTTTTTTTCTTTTCTACTAGCTTTAATGTTCTTGAGCGGAAAGAAGCAGTGAGCTCAGTTGTTGAACAACTCCACTACGAAAACCAAGTTTTCCTAGAGGTCTGGGCAAGTGATTTGTGTGGTTGCCATCTCATTATACGTAATGGAGCTGAAAGAGGAGGCAAATGCTGGAGAAATTCACAGTTTGGCCTAGCCCTCTCCAGGAGCGTATGTCTATAATTCCTAGACAAAAGGCTTTTTTCTGTTCTCCTCTTCCCCCTTAGAGAATTCCTATTCATTCAGAGTGAAAGAAGATGGTTCAAATTTGGTAATAGTCAGGGGAAAGTGGGGTATTCTGACAGAATATGTCTGTCGTGCAGCTATTTGACAGAAATAGCTAGTTTCTCTTCTTAAATACTGGGATTGTTGATTATCCAGCCATCGAGCAGGCTGGGCTCCCAAAGTTGGAGGCTTTGCCATGAGGGTAGTCAACATGTTTCTGAGAGAATACTGCCGGCGTTTCTCCCTCACAGGTGTTTCACACCATTTAGCCTTGATTCCTGCTCGGTGCAAAAGCACTTTTTGACAGAACTGAATTGCTCTTTAGTTTATTCAGACTCGGGAAGGGGGAAGGCTTGGCAAGCTGGCTGTGAAGCATCGGGTAGAGAGAGATTTGGTTGTTGTTTGTCATTTAATGCACATTTTGTTTTCATGAGCTAGAAAAGATGACATTACTGATGACTAGCGGAGAAAAGCAAAGCTATAAGTGCGCCATACACGGTCATCTCTAATGAATAGAATGAATAAAAATAATAAGTGCATTACATAGCTAACTGTCACATCTTCAGGGCACTACAGTAAATAAGTGGGAGTTATACATGTGCATTAGTAGCAAAATGGGTACCACACTTTGGATCCTATTGAGTACAGTGTGGAGAGAAAAATATGATAGATTGCTGCTTTTTATCTGTCACTGCTGTGGCACAGAAGCATAGACCATATGTATGTAAAATGACTTTGTTATTTCAGTAAATTCTCTAACTCTTTCTGTTGTAGCCTGTAGCAAAATGAATAAGTAGCTGAAGATCCTGGTGGGATAGTTCTGAATCTATCAGAG
The DNA here is from genome assembly GCA_008658365.1 of Alca torda. Lineage (NCBI taxonomy): Eukaryota > Metazoa > Chordata > Aves > Charadriiformes > Alcidae > Alca > Alca torda. Next base: position 70,801,256 of record CM018077.1, read on the forward strand.
TAAAATACCTCTGCAGAGGCATAATTATTATTAAATATACAGCGATGTGTGACAAAACAGCCAGATAAGTTAGGAGGGTCTCTGCCCTTACAGGTTTCCAGTACAAACTGAGACACTTCACAAAGGATGGGAACAAGAAGCTGATGGTAAGCTGAAAAGAGGGGGAGCAGGGAAGTCTGGGCAAATATGGGCCTTCCAACTGGTGACTCTTGTTTCTTATCTCAGAGGTGATGATAAAATTGTGGATGACGGTCAAAAACCTCCTCCTCAGTCGCCTAGTGGGACCAATATTTCACCCCATGTATTTTGACCTTGCTTTAGGTAGAATACAGTATCTCCCTCCCTGGCAAGGTCAAATTGGGGCAGGGAGGAGAAGAGAAAGGTGAATAGGAAAGAACAGAGGGCATCTACTATTTGCCTGGCCTTGGATCCAAAAATACAACCCAACCTGCCAGGTTTGGGAGTCTGGTTACAAGATTCTGAATAAAATGGGATCTGTCTGCCTTTTGATTTAAAAGGAAGTCCAGCAAACAGGGAATTTGCAGTAGTCAGGCTTGAATGTTATGAAAGTGTGAATCACTGTCTTGAGCTTAGTTTTAAACAGACTAGGCAGCTCTCTGGTGTACTTTGTCCTCTTAAGCTTCTCGGACTGGTACCTAGCTCTATCCCAGTTTTTGTTTTAGATCTCCGCTGAGAGATAATGACTGAAAACATGCCAGACGGTTTGTTTTATGAGATTCTCAGTGATGAAAGTCCTAGTTCAGCTGTTTTTTCTTGCAGCTGTACTGAATGCTGCGTCTTTCTCACAATGTGCAGAGATGCGCTCTCTGACTGTTAATTCTCCAGTTTAAACAATTGCAGGGGAAAGAGCTGGGAATGGAAAAAAAAATATCCCATTCCTTCATCAGTCCCATTACTCAGAAATAGAGGGCAAGCTATTTTGCAGAGCTTTTAACTAACTACTGATGTAATTTGTTCTGCATTGTTTGCCCATTAATCCAAAAATTACTGTTCCCTTTGAAGCTTGCTTTATATAGAGGAAACAATGCCACCCTTAACCATCATGTGTATCATTTTATACAGAGTAACTGTCTGTATTTGCTTTGCATTTCAGTTAAATGTAGTACAGGGGACTTCTAGCATCTTTGGTTGCTGGGTAAGTTATAGTATTTCAAAGTTGGAACAATTTCCACTTCAAAACATTGTATCATGATCCTCATTTTCTAAAAGACACTCATATGTATGTTCATGCCACAAGTATTCAATTTAGCCTCAGAGGTGGCAGGAATTTTGAGGAAAGAAAATACTTTCTCGTGTTCCGAGTATCTGCCTTTCTCTCTCTGGCTTTAACATATGTACATCAGATATAGAGTTTGACTTAAAAAACGCCAGAGGATGAAAGACGCATATTCAGACCAGTTTATCATGCATTTCACTATCCCGCACAATGCATCTGGAAAAATACTTCCCTGTCTGTGCATGTGTTATATATGTAAACACATGAAGACAGTCCCCAGTTTTCCTGGAGATAGCTATAAGAACCAGTATCCCCACTGTGGTAGCGTCTCTCTTATTCCTCAGCTGTCAGTAAAAATATGGGAAACGAAAGGTTTAAAAAACATAATGCCTATATTTTTTTCCTCAATGCCAACATGGAATAAATACTGAATTTCCAGGTTTGATGTCCCAAAAGAAGGTCAATAGCTGGTACTGGAAACCAAACGATCTTTCAGTGGTTTTAGACAAAAATATCAAGGAAGAATTTCCAATCCGTCCCTAATGAAAGAGCAGCCGAGATATTAAGATTGTAGCAGGACTGTCCAAACGGTGGCCCAAGGAATGGCTCTATCTAACATCTCAGTAGCTTCCAGCAATTCCTTGTGATTGCATATACCCCAAAGCTTAATGCCAGCTGTGCTGCAATCACAGAGATGTGACTCTGTAGTGTACAGCCACCAATCTGTGGAGTCATGGGAGATTCAAAAGCCTACTCTAGTTCATTGGTAAATTGGCTATTATTTTTAGTTAGTTCCCCAGGTGAACGCATCCATGCTATGCTAATAATCAGTCTGAATTAATTCTGGGAGAGAGTTTTCAAAGTGGCGTACAGCAGGCTGGTGTCCCAATGGTATTTTCTCTCCTGTGTATTAGTGTGGAAATGTATTACATTAAAAACTCTGTTTATTAGACTATTCTGTTTCTCTAAAGCACTTAGTCCATTTAACTTATTGTGCCAGTTATTTTCCTAAAGATTTCCAGACCTGTACTTTTTAAATAAAAATTAATGGTGTGAGAAAAGATGGGTAGATGGGAACCTCAGTGAAATCTGACTTGGGCAATGTCAGAAATTCTCAATTATGGAATCAAGAGACAAGAGAAGTAGTATTTTAAGCCTGGCCTGCACAAAACTGCAGCCATGTGGAATCTTCCCGTTTGCCTTCACTTGGGCTTTGGATCAGGCCCTGGAGATACCAGACGTATTTCAAGGGTTTATGGTCATTGCTAACTTTGGAAACACTGCCAGGCTTCAGAAAAGGGGCTGCATTCCACATGCACCAGGAGTAGCCTTTTCCCTACTTTGAGTAATGTTACAGGAACAATAAAAACCTCTTGCTACTGGGAACGCCAGGCTCTGTGGGACTTAGATGGGACCTGACATTTATACAGTTCATCACTACTGTAGATCAAAGAACGCTACTTTTAGCAAAGAATGCATATTCATTCTTTTTTGTTAACCTTTGCTTCAGTGCATTCATGACAAGATTGTATGGGTATGTAGCTGTGTTTTAACAGTTTTTTAATTTCAGTTGTTGCTTGAAGCACTATGCTGGAAATTAGACACTTTTAGTAGTTCAATTATTGTTGATTTATTCATCCCTCTTGTAGATACAGTGAATGTAGTTACTATAGTAAGGTTATCTAGTTCTGAATGCCAAATGCCAAGTTTCAGAGCTTACATCTTGGCAACTGCAAGACTTATTGGCTTGGAATTTGTCATGCCAGCAGTACTGCCTTGTAGCATTTATTTCACAGATTTTCATTAAATGAGGGAAGAAAAGAGAGAATAGTGCTACTAGTGACATCGTGCATCAAACTGTTTACTAATGTTACAGGGAAATCAGCCAAAAAGAATGTAGTCCAGGATTCATTCTGCCATTTTCCTAGACTTCATTGGAAGAATGTCTGTGTTACACTAAATTTAAAGATGTAAAAAATGCTAATCAGGAAAAAAATATTATTTAATATCATCCTTTTTTGAAAAAAAATGGGAAGCTTAGAACAGCCAAATAAAATAAAAATGCTGTATAATGCTTGAACATTCATTAACTTTGTCCTGATTTCTCTCTTGGGGCAATGAGTCAGCAGAAACTTGCTTAAGTTCCACCAGCTTTAGCATCTGCTCTGAGCGTTTTGCTAAAGACAGTGAGTGCTGCAGTAATGCAAAGGGGCAGATCCTGGTAAGCTGTTAAAGTGCCATTTCCAGGGGAGTGATGACAATTTACTCTGACTGAAGCGTAAACTTTCATGCTAACCTACTGTAATACTTTCCATCACACTGTAGACTGTCTACACGTGAAGTATAATGCACCTAATGGCATTTAAATTAGCTACCATTGGAGGCATCTGTCACACTATAATCTTTACCAGTCGCTTGTAAGGTCCTCTACCACTTAGCCTCCCTCTACTTTTCAGTAGCGTGGCTTGTGGTGATGTTACTCTACACCCAAAGATATCGGCTCTCATCTCCCTTTGCCCCTACTTCCACGTGCAGCTTTAACCTATGCCTTTTATTTGGAGGTAACTCCCAATGATATCTGTGACATCTTTCCTCTAATCCCATCCTTCCCAAAAAGGCAGCTACAAATTATTAACATCTAGCTCTGCTTGGAGTGATGATAATCAGAGATTGCTGAGACTAACGTGGTGTTGAATGAAAACGCAGCCCCATACATGGCTTTCAACTTACATTTGTGTTTAATTGTCCACCATGCAGTTTCAACGCTACGTTATGATCTCCCTGAAGCACGAGCTGGCAATGTTATTAGTTCATCTAGCACCTTGGATGCTTCTAGAATAATAAAAAAAGGAATGCCAATTAATAATTTCTGTTCACCATTTAGCAACAACAGAACTTCAGATGAAGGTCAGTGTCGCTGTAAGAAGCTGATTCTAATAGTTTAGGCACAAACTGTAGCAGGCCTATGAGAACAGCTGATACACTCAGTGGAGTGATCCATAATCAGCTGATAAATAGCACTATATACTATAGTTTTTAATGTTCTTTCGGCAGCTGTCATCAACTAGAGATTTCGCATAAATTTTTTTTTCCACTGTGATTTTTTCTTCCTGGAGGTTGAGGACAGTATTCTACACTTTAAATGGAGTGTCTGCACTGAAGTTTTCTTCATATGGTATTCACCAAAATTTGAAGATCTTGGCTTTAGGAAAATGATGCCTTTTGCACTGACACTACTTTGTTTTCTGGATTTAAAAAAGCCAGTGATTTTTTTTTTTAAAGAAACACCAAACTTAAAAGATACCAATCTGTAATACTCTTTTGATCCATATTTGCATTTCTCATTGTCTTTGAATCCTTGACCCACTGATTTATTAACTCTCTCTTCTTTATCTGGCTAATTTGTGTATGTGAAATATTTCTGGTTTCATTGCTGCCCCCTTTGCCTCATTGGTGGTTCACAGGTTTTCTCAGGCAGTTGAAAAATGCACGCTGTTGCAGGATACTTTCTAATCCATGTTTGCCACTAACTGAATTGTACATGGGTGGCATAGCACATATTCAGCCTTTCATCCTTATCTGTTACTTCATCATTACTTTCAATCTGCAGTGAAAAATGTGACTAACATGTTGTGTGGTATAAATAGACACTGCAAGTTGAGATCATTTATGCATGGTTTGAATTTTGATGAAATTTTATACTGCCCTCTGGGCTAAACACTTAACCTAAGTGATTGTCCCAATAATTTTGTTGAATCAAACCTTTTCAGATGGAAGTTTTACCTTTCATTATCTTCTAAATTGTTTACTATAAAGCTTTCCAGGAGTGTTAGGAAGCAAATAAAAAGGACACAGTTGCTCTTTATCAGCGGTTCTATGAATCATTATCTTGTCATTATAAATGACTGAAAATAGGAATATAAAATATTTTAACTCAAAAGACTGTGTTTTTAAGTTGCAGGCCATCCTCAATATGTTTTTTCCTTTACACCCACAAGGTTGTGGGTTATACAAAATGTGAAAGTATAAATGTAGATCTATCTATTTACAAGTATTTGTGTATAAATCTATTTGCATTTGGTACAGTTCAATTAGCAATTTATGTAATTCTAAATTTTAATTTTTCGGTTGCTACAGTTGTGTGATCTTCCCATATTTATTTATTTTCTATTAAAATTACCTCGGCTGTATTTCTGTTTTTAAAAAAAAATGATGCTTCAGGCCTATATTTGGGATATTTTTTCTCTCAATTACAAACATTCTCTCCATGTAACTTTATTGTTTCTGATGTTTAAAAGTCTAGAATTTATTATTATGAGTTGAAACCAATCATTGAACACTGACATTTTAAGTATGACAATAATGCAAGTAATTGTCATTCACTCAGTTAAGATATTTCTATTTCTTGCAAGAAACAATTACAATACGGTGCTCCTGTCTTTTAACTGAAAAAATGTCTCCTTCAGTTTTTAGCTGAGTATTTTGCAGAGATTTTCATTGTTCATAACCATGGTGAGTTGCTGATCAAATACCACTCGCTACTTTCCCTTAGCCATTCTTAACTTAACAGCCCTAATTTGTTGATGATATTTAGGAAAAGGAATTTTTTTTTTTCCCCCCTCCAGAAAACAACAGCTTTTTGACAAAGTTGAAACATCCAGTCCAGAAGAATTAAGTGGCTCAGTTTGGAAAGGTTGTCACTTGGTTGCATGCCCGCTGTGGTGTAGGCAGGCCCCGTGGTACCCTCCGTAGTCCCTGTCTTCTGGTCGTCTTGACAGAGGGAGATCATGGGGTGGTCTCCTACCTTGCCTGTCCTCCTGGGTTTCTTTGATGGAAACCTGGGTACGTGGGGTGAGGATAGAGGGGATGGCACTCAGGTCTCATCTCCCCAAAGCTTCCCAGGTGGGCTGCATGCATGGCCCCTGTGCAGCGTGTTCTCTCAGCCTTTGCTTTGCACATTCGGACATTTGATTCTGGTATATCCAAGTGAGGTGATCTGGCAAAAGTGCCTCACGCAGAGCGTGGGCTGAGGAAATGAAGAGCTAGTTGCTGATTCTGGTGAGAGGGACTGCTGAAACGAAACAGTTTTATTTTTTTCAGGGTGAAAAACTGAACATTTTATAAAGCAAAAACATTCTCACGGAAAGGTAGTTTTCTGGCAACCACTGCTAGTCAGAAGTCTCAGTTCTCCTTCACACAACAGTCTCAACGGAAAATTTTATGGCTAGCCCTAGCGCAGACTCTTTCAGAGGTGTTGAGCACCCACTGTGCCCATTAATTTAAATAAGCCCATAATGTCGTTTACATTTAATAAAGTTGCAGCCTCCACAAGAACCAGGTTTACTGAGTGTTGCCTTCTTTCCTGCGGGGTCTGAGTCTGCTGGTCTGGATAGTGTAAGAGACTTGGACTCAGAGCGCACCTTCATCCCTTGTGTTCGTTAGAAATCTCCAAGCAAAGACTACAAAAAGAGTGTGTTTTCACCCAGTAGAGATGACTTTTATTGTGGATAAGCTTGCGCAGAAGCAAAGTAGAAAATGAATAGGTTTGTACTTGGAAGAGCCCTTTTGTTCGTTGCCCTACTACTATCTTAGCAGAATTGTACTCTGATAACTCTGATAAATATAAGCAATGTATTGCTTTAGTACTTACACAGCACTATAAAGATAGCTTACTATTAATTTTAAAATCTCTGGATATAGTGGTAGAATAAAAGCCATCAAGTGCATATTAAGAAAATAAGCAAAATGAAAATAGATCAGATACTTCACTAGTGTGTGTGAATTGGCTTGCAAGACTGGTGGCTTCAGCATGGCAATTATGTCAGCTGAAAAACTGAAGTTTAGTTGCACTTTTTACAAATGCTGTTTAAAGAAAGGAAGTGTTAAAAACAACTTATGTGTGACTGTGTGCTGATTGGTTCATATTTCAGTAAGGGAGACCAAGTAACTGTAGCTCACAGCAAACATTCTTCATCTTTGGCACTTTGAATTTAAGTAGACTGGTGGTGGATGCTTTTGTAACCAAGCCTAGTCTCATAGGCTGGCTGCATATGTTTCCAACATTGTGTCATCCAACTCTGCTCATAATAAATATAACCAGTTTATTGTTCAAGCCTCTGCACCAAGCCCTTGTCTACAGTTGAGTCTCAGCTTACTTGTTACTGAGGAGGAAAAGAAGTAAAGTCCAGTGCAGACCACTGCCCAGGGTTTTCAGTACTTCAACTGGTTAAATGGATCCACAGTCACCTTTTAGCTGGCTGATTGGTGTGGCGAAAACTTGGTTTTCCCTTTCGGTGGCATCCTGGGGGGTCACTTGCTCAGTGCAGAGTTCTCCCCTTCTCTTTCTTTCCCAGGACTTGCCAAGCATTCCCCAGTCCTCCCACACAGCCTCTGGTAGCCCTCTGGCCAAGTCAGAGCACACTCTTTTAGCATAAAGACAATCCCCAGATCGCTTGGATCGCACAATGGAAGATGTATTTTCAATTTACACTCCTCCTTCTCACTATGAGTGCAATCTCAGTGCCCTGTATAGTCTGCCACGATGCTTGTTAGAGCGGTGCCAGAATGGGTGACACATCAGAATTTTACAGTCTGTCTCAAGCTACCCACTGAAATGAAGGAAGCATGTGACCCCATCAGAATCGAGGATGTGTGGTATTACTGCTGTGGTTGAGTTTATTTTTGACAAAGCACTTTTCATTGGAAAACAAAGACTTTCAAAAAATGAAATTGTGGGAAAGAGCTGGTGTTAACTCTTCTTCCAATTCAGGAAAGGATAATTGGAACAAAGTGTGGACACTCTTGAAATATTCCATCTTGATATTTTGAAAAGAACATTTGTTTTGAAAGGACTTTTGTTTCACATGTTTTAATATATACAGAAGGGTTCATTATCTATTGAAAAGGTCAAAATAATTTCAAAGCAGTTTAAATGATCAAAATAGATCCTTTCATTAACCAGAATATCAGTACATGATCATTTTTGTTTTCAACATTTTTATCCCAATGTAGGATCAGAATTGTTTTTTGAAAATCTTCACATGAAGGGGAAGCTAATTCTCATCCATCTTTCTTCTGCAATTAAAAAATTCTAAGTAACCTTCATGTATTAGTTGAAGTGAGATTCCATGAAATAAGTTATACAGGTTCTCTTTGCCTGCAAGTAAGTACCTTGTATAACTCCTGCATCTCAGCAACACAGAATTAGATTCAGCATGAAAGAAGAACAAATGGACGGTAAAGACAGTTCCCCAACCTGCTACGGGCTTACCTTATCTTGGAGAATATTCTTGCTGTCTGTGCCTCAGCATCCTTATTGTATTCTTATTATGATGTGTATCATGGAAAAATGTTGTAGATACAGACCTTCACGCTCATTCTGCTTCCTGCGGATGGTTTTTACATGTCTTTGTTCTTGCTCACAAACTCCCTCTCTGTGATTTCTCTGCCGATTCTCTTATATTTTCCCTGCTCTCTTGTTTCACTTTCTGTCAAAATCGATAGCGTTCAGGCCTATGGTATTCCCTGAATTTTTAGTACTGATTGGTTGGAGTGTTCAAAAAGTATCAGATAATATAAAGACACTCACAGAGAAATGTTACTGAATTTTACGTTCATTTCTCACCCAACTTCATAGAACCTGGCTTTTCCCGAATTCTCCCTTTTGGGCCTGGGTAGAAGCTGAAGGATTTCAACATTTGTTCAAGATGTCTAGACCTTTGACAGCCCATGTGGCAAATCCAGATGCATCCACCGGTTTGTACACTTGCTCTATAGCACGTGAGAAGGGACTTCTCTGTGCCCGAGACGTGTTAGATCCATTGTATGTGGACTAATAGCCTTGAAATGGGCAAGAAATCTGGTGCTCTCTAGATGCCTTGGGCTTGCTGCACACATACAGCTCCATGGACAGTGCTTCTGTAGTACTTCCTTGACTATTGTTCTGAGTGTGCTTATGCTCTGCAGCGCGTGCGGATCTGTTTCTTATGGGAAAGCCCAGAGATGTGACCAGACTAAGCAGAATGGCTGAGATTATTGAATACAAAATGAAAAATATCTCGATGATAGTACTCATTTATTTTTACAAAATCATAGAGATCTGACGTACTGTTATGCAGTGATTTCCATTCTGCACGAAGAGCTGTATTTTCCAGCCTGGCTCTGTATTAGGAGGTTTGTTACTATGATCTGTTAGGCACTAATTTCCCAATCACACCACTTAATCTACACATGAAAAAACAACCCCAAACAAATCACACTGTAGGCAGTATTTTTTCAGCTTCTGGAATTATGGCTTAAAGAATCTGCCAGTGTGAAGTTCTCAAATGCTGTTTAATGTTGGGAATCCCATAGACTTTTGTGCCAGAAGACAAACTGCAGATGCAATATATGACCATCCACCTTCTCACTGTTTCCTTTTCTTCCTAACTTCATGCAGGACAGAAATACCAACTGATGAAATAAGAGGGGCAATTATAAAGATGCATTAAATAAGCTTAGATGAGCCTATATACACAGTACAACTGTCTTGATCAAAGGATTTGCAAATGATTGGAAACAGCTTTTTTCCAGCCTGGATTGGGTAATAATAACGTGAAAAGAATGGAAGCGCTAAGAGGAATGCTCTTTCTCTGGCTATGTTGGAGAAAGCATGAAAGACTATCGCAGGGTGGAAGAGACAGTTTCTTTCAGAGGAGAGATCATTGGTGGGAAAGCAGAGGTAGAGAAGACCCTAACGTGCTAAAAGGAACTCTGATCTCAGTCAAAGGAGTGCTCAAGAGCAGTGTGGACATGCAGAAAGGGTGACACGTTTAGGCTTTTTTAAGCTTGTGTTTTTACCACCGTACGCCCCAGGAAAGACGCATCATTAACACAGAGCAGTCACAAAGCTGGAGTACTGCAGTCTGGGAGGTTAGACCTGACCTGGGGAGAGGCTAAGGCAGCTGAGCTAATGCATCTCATTTTTCTGGAGGTCTAACGCCCTTGCCCAGGAAGAACGTTGAGAGAAGCCAAGGAAAGAAATGTTATTTCTCTCTCCTAGTGAAGCGACACAAGATCACCGAGAGAGAGAAAGAAAGGATGTCAGGGTAATTTGGGAATTGACACATCAAGGCTTAGAGGCTATATTAAAAGAACTATTAGACATGTCAATTAATTTTCCTTTGCCTCATTAATGAGCATCTTAGCTGTGCATCTTCTGTTTGAAGCAGCAAGCAGTCATTTTTCCAGGTTCCTTCATGCTATGACAAGTCACAGCCCTCCTGAGACGTACATGAGACAGGATATAATATAGTATGATTATTGTTCCTAATTTCATGAATGACTCTTAACTTTTGAACTGAAGGGAAATATAATACATATTTTCAAAGTTAAATGATGTCTCTGAAAAAAAGAAACCTATGCAATTCAACATTTTTCAAAGCACTAGCTTGTTCCAGACTTCTAATTTGATTCTCTTGCAGTAACTGAGTTTATCCACTAACTCCAGTGTCAAAGTCCAATCAAAGCTCCGAAAGAAGGAAGGGGAAAAAAACCCCGCATACCTCAAAACCAAAGCCAGAGCATGCTCTTTCTTTTGCCATGGGAGTTATGAAGTTGCTGATGACCTTCATTAAATGCCTCAGCCAACTTCTGACATGCTCAGCAGTGAGTCTCATGACCCACAAACAGAAAGCCAATCTAAACCATGGAGTGGTTGTATTTGTCTTTTGTGTCTAGAAATCTGCTGCTGGAATTTGCTGACTGCCTCTAAAAATGTAGCAGAAGGTTCACTGACAAAAGGCATTGTCTTTGTAAATTTTACCTTCAAACCTTGAGCCCAGCAAGCAAAAAATATTTAATAAGCAGACAAAAAAAAATACCCAAAACCTATACCACCAAAACCCTCTCTCTTTCTTTTTTGTAATGGTTTGAAGTCTTTAAGCTGAAAGAATAACATCAAATACGACCTGTGAACCAATTTGCCTTAAGGTTAAAACAGAAGCAAAATAAAAAATAACACAGTGTGTTAACACAATTTTAAAGTTACACAACTAAAATACCACCAACAAGAAACTAGGAGATGTGAAAACTAAAGTTTCAACACAAGTTCTGATGGGCTGTGGATCAAGTAAGTTTTAGATTGATCCTTAAGGAAATAAAGATTATTAAAGCTACATATTAAGCGAGAAAAAGAGGCTATAAAATACCAAGAGCCTGAGAGCGCCTTATTGTCTGAACTGAGGGAGAGATTTTCAAAGTAGTCTGTATCCTGTAACCACAGTGGTCTTTCTAGTTGCATTTCAGCAGCTGGATTCCTTCGGTATCTTTGGAAACCTCGCCCTGACCGCCCTGCCTGACTTCTTGAGGTTTTTGCATCCATACACTGTTACCAAACTTATGGGAACCCATGGGAAGGTGAGCAGGTTACTTAACTAAATTGAATTAATACTGTGTAAGTATATCTGATCTGTTTGCAATTAAACAAAAACCTCTCAATCAGAAGGAAGGACCGATAAGGATCCTACTGCACTAGGAGCTGTTGGAGGGGAAAGAAGCACCAGACTCCACAGTGCTGTTAGCCCATCATGCTGAGTTTTGACGAGGGACAGTTTGTCCAGGAGGGGGAAGGTGTGACTATTTG